>VZTV01079145.1:0-24518 GCA_013400875.1 Anhinga rufa
CTACTTCAGCCAATTCCCTCAGGCCTTTTGGATGCATCTCATCAGGTCCCATAGACTTGTGTATATTCAGGTTCCTCAGCCGGTCACAAATCTGTTCTTCCCTTATAGTGGGAGGGGCTTTATTCCCCTGGTCTCCATCCTGCAGTCCATCGGCTTGGGAGGGATGAAAAGAGAGGTTACTGGTGAAGACTGAGACAAAAATGTTGTTGAGTACCTCAGCCTTCTCCTCATCTGCTGATACTAGGCCACCATTCTTGTTCATTGAGGGGGTACACTTTGTTTGACTTTTCCTTTTCTGGTTGATGAACCTGTAGAAGTCTTGTTATTCTTTGCATCCCTTGCCAAATTCAGCTCCAGCCATGCCTTGGCCCTCCTGGTCCCATCCCTACACAACCAGGCAGCGTCCCTATACTGGGCAGTATGCCATAAACAGTGCTTTTTTCCTCATTACTGGGTAATTAGGTTCTCCCAAACTGCTAGTGACAGCTCTGTGTCTGGCTGCCTGGCTCCAATTTGTCAAATCTTATTCACAGGGGAGACATTTAGAAGTTGAGGGATGCACACTGCGTTCCTTTCCAGAGGCTCTTTGCAGGGTTGAAGTGATGCTGAGCATTTGCACTCTCTGGAAACATTTACCATGAGGCCAAGGAAGGTAACCGTTTGCTGCCATTTCCATGCCTCCTTCACCAGCCATTCGGGGAGGGGAGAGCCATTCTCCTGAGCTGCTTCCCTGAAGCTGTTGGCAGGAGATGCAGCCTGCTGCCTGAGGACTCCTAGACAAGCCAAGGCGTTTGAGGTGCAGGGTGTGCTGTGGCCAGTGACCCATGGAGCTCGGTCAGCATCCTGCCAGAGCCAGCCACAGGAAAGTGTAATGCGCAGTGGGTGGCAAAGGTGGCTTGCTCCCTACCCTTCATTTATTTAGCAGTAGAAAGTTAATCTGAGAGAAGAGATAGAAAACCTAAACCTCTGGGAAGGGAATGATGAAGTAGACCATGCCCTACATCAGCAGGAGATGCTGCTGTGCGCTGGTCCTGTTTTGTTAGCAGAGTTATTTAGACGCTCTTGGTGCAAGCAAAGCATGGATGCAGTTATGGAGATGTTGGCTGGAAGGGACCTCTGGAGGTCTCTGGTCCAATCTCCTGCTCAAAGCAGGACTATTACCAAAGCTAGATCACGCCAGCCTTGCATCATCTAGCCAAGCCTTGAAAATCTCCAAGGATGGGGATTACCCTCTCTGGGTAACTTTTGTAGTTTAGCCCCAATCAGCAACTAAGCCCCACGCAGCCGCTCGCTCACTCCTCCTCCGTGGGATCGGGGAGAGAATCAGAAGGGTATAAGTGAGAAAACTCATGAGTTGAGATAAAGTCAGTTTAACAGGTAAAGCAACTGCTGCACACGCAAGCAAAGCAAAACAAGGAATTCATTCACTGCTTCCCATGAGCAGGCAGGTGTTCAGCCATCTCCAGGAAAGCAGGGCTCCATCCCACACAACGGTTACTTGGGAAGACAAGCACCATCACTCCAAACGTCCCCCCTTCCTTCTTCTTCCCCCAGCTTTATATGCTGAGCATGATGCCATATGGTGTGGAATATCCCTTTGGTCAGTTTGGGTCAGCTGTCCCGGCTGTGTCTCCTCCCAGCTTCCCGTGCACCCGGCACAGCATGGGGAGCTGAAAAAGTCCTTGACTAGTGTAAGCGCTACTGAGCAACAACTAAACCATCTCTGCATTATCAACAGAAACCCAAAACATAGCCCCATACTAGATACTACGAAGAAATTTAACTCTATCCCAGCCAAAACCAGGACAGTAACTGCTCCAGTAAAAAGTTTCCTCTTCTGGTATACCTTTCATGTCCTACCTAAAACTCCCAGGCCACAACTCATGGCTGTGGTCCCTGATTTTATTGTCTGGCATTACTAGGAAGAGTTTGACTCCAAGGTCTTTGCAGTAGCCTTTTGGGTGGTTGTAGGCAGCTGTTAAATCAGCCCCTAGTCTCCCCTTCTCCAGAGTAAACCAGCTCAGGTCCTTCAAGGTCTCCTCCTGGATTCTGTGCTCTAGGTCCTGAGCACCTTGGTAACCTGCTGAATCCTCTCCAGTTGCTCCATTGCTCTTTTGAACTGAGAGGCCTCAAACTGGATAATATTGAATATTATCCTGCAGCCATTACTCACATACCAGCTCTCTTCATTCAGCTACCTCCTCTTTGCTGTCCTTCCCCTGGAGCAAAGCTCCCTGTTACCACCCATGGAGCTAATTCCGTGCTCTTCTTTCTACTTGTTAGCAACTGTGGCTACACAGCACAGGCATAAACAAAAAGGTCAGTATGTCCAAAGAGATCACATCTTTTTGCACAGCTTTGCAGACCAATATTATTTTCCCACTACCATCTTGCCCCACTTAAAAAAGCTTGACCAAAAATATTAGGCTGCTCATGTGCCAAGAACCCTCTCTGCCATGTTCACTAAGATAACGTGATTTGTATTTCCTCTTTTACTGTATAACATAGACTTCCTTGTACTCATGTACTTCATACATACCTATTATATATGCTTCAGCTGTAAACTCCCATGGTGTAACTTCTCATTTTCTGGTTTTGTGGAGTCACTAGCTCAGTGGGAACGTGCTCCAGGGTCAGGGTTCCCATGTATCACAGCAGCTACTATTAATGGGAACATGCTTAATACTGAAAGCAACAAGATGTCCTGGTTGATGCTTTCTAGCACACACTCGAGCTGCATCTGTGAAAAACACAGATGAAAGCTAATTTAAGGGGAGATGAAAGCTGTGGTATAAAACACAATCCTGAAAAAGTCATTTTCAAGTGACAACAATGCTCATGCTGTGAGATTACAGAAAAGAATCAGTTTTGCCAGAAGAAGAGTCTGCAATTTCCAGAATTTTAGTAATCAAACACACTCTGTAACTGAGAACAATATGCATGTAGCTCCAATCCCTATAATCAGAAAACAGCTTGTTTTTTCCAGGCTCCAGCATGCAGAAAAAAACCCAAACCCTATCACTGATACACACTTAAGCAGAGATTACAACTGGCAGAACACTAACAATCCCTGCTTCCTGTAAATTGTGCCTCTGAGCATCCTTATGAAATTGTATGATGGAGCAGTGGTCCATATGGCAGGTGGTGTTCCAGGTCACCCATGAGACCATCCTGCAGCACAATGTATGGCTTGTCAGCATAGCTGAGCTTGAAACAGTGAGGGGGTGCCTGGTTCACGCATTACTGAGATTTTTTTGTTATCTTTTGCAGCCACAGAGTGAGAAATATTTTTCCTAACACACCAGCAGCGGGGGAGGAGGTGGGGGAAGGCTGTACGTGACTGCCACTTTGAGCTGTTAGCATGAAATGCATGCATAAAGCTACAAGCAGGCCAGAAATTCTTGAGTCCTAAGCTCTTTCCACATCAGGCTGGAATTTGTGTCATGTCCTTGCAGAAGCCAGTTACCGAGACTGCTGTAACCACGACTGAGTGGTACCAGGTGTTTGTATTTTATCTTTAACAGCCTGTATTACTCCACTGCCTTAAGTGCTACACAGAGCTTACAAGATAAAAACAAGGCAAGAGAGTAGGGAGAAGTGCCCTGCTGTGGATGGGAGAGATAAAAACAAAAAGGACAACAGGGGAAATGTCTGCTGGCAGCAACTAAAGACACTTTGGTAAGTCAGTCAAGCCACAGAAACAGTTGGAAAGGGCCAAGTTCAGCTCCAGATTTAGACACCTTCACTTTGTGGATGTACAATATGAGCTGGTTGTCTGACCTCCTCCTCCTACAGCCTAGTCAATACAGCTATGCCCTGCACCTGGTGCACCACTCCACTGCCTGTAGGGTTTATCGCGTGCCCAGCAACAGGTTCCTAATGCCACCTGAGATCTCCTGGGGTACCCCAGACATTTGTTTGGGAAGGTAGGTATAACAACACACCTGAATCAAGCCCCCATCAACACAGGCAGTGAAACCAAGGAATAATTCACTTCACCCCAAAGTGGGCTCCCCTGCTGACCAGCCAAATGCTCTCCAGCTGAGGCTGGCCAGACTGAGTGGGTCTCTAAGGGCTGTAGAGGGAACTTCAACACACAGCTCATGTGGAAACACCTGCACTCACTATCCAAGCCCAGCTCCATTTGTGGGACCATGGAGATGAATCCCCCTCTGTTTACCCTCTCTTAGCAGTCCCCAATTGCTAGACAAGGTAACAGCCTAGACCACTCTCAGTGAGACATCTGAACACATGTGGCATAGGCCATGAGAGCGGAAATGCACAGTTACAGCCTATTAGTTAATGGCTTGTCATTTGTTAAATTGCCATTACTTGAGTCTCCATCTGTTCTACAAAAGAGAAGGAACCAGGACAAAGACCTGTTCCTGTGAGGTTGATTTCTTCTTCCTGGTTCTTCATTTCTAGTTTTGAACTCTTAATTAAAAAGTCAATATTTTAATAAATAAAGACTTAAATAAATATGCCCACTAAAAAAAATTACATTATCAACCATGCATGTTCATAACTAGGCCTGTTCTCCCTAGTTCAAGGGAAGAGCTGACTTCTCCAGGCATGTTGAAACCTTGGTTTTGTGACACCTTGATTGTCCTGAAGACCGGTCCCTCCCTGCCGCAGAGCTGCATTCCTGGACAATCACAATGCTGTTCAAATAAACAACTGCTTTGTGAAGGATGGTATAAGGGCAAAGCTTTTCTGTATGTCCTGTCACCTTATGACGTTACTGAGACCCAATGAGCCAGAGATTAAGTAACTTCTGGGACAAAATGACGCTTGTGCCACCACTGTATCATTATCAACAGTTTTATCTTACTAACTAGCTGCTAACCTATGTTGTTACTAGGGTGCTTTTGTTTCTATACTCTTCCTTATGTCCCTGAGCCATTCAACCATGGATCTTTCTTTTTACTGTATTTATTAATTCCCTTCACTTGACAGCTTCTAACATATCAATTTACATTTTTTTATGATGCTTTCAATCCTATCTAATCTCTGTCCCTTTAAGACACAAACACACCCACACTATCCGTTCCTACCTCAGTCCAAAGCTTTTGGTTTCTCTTCCCATTTTCCTTGCTCACTGTTCAGACATTTCTTTCGTTTTGACTCTGTCCACTTCCCTGGAAACCATTGCCATAATGCGGCTGTCCAAGAAGCCTTCCTTCTTCCAGATGTCGTGTAGTGGGGAACATCTTCACTTAGGAACTGCATGTTCTGTCCTGCTTGACAGGCTATTATGGATTTATAAAGACTTCCTTATCTTCTTCATTCCCTCATGAAGAGATGGACTTCTCAACCAGAGATTTCTCAAGACAACTGCTTGATAAAGGGCCAAAACCCAACCCCTAGACCTGAGACTAGGTGACACAGTTTGATTTTTGGCCACTCTTGCTTAGGGCTAGCTCTATCTACAGATTCTTCTTGCAAAGGGGTGGCTGAAGCAGTCCCAAAGACAGCCAGGGTATAAGCTATCATTCACTGCTGTAGATAGTCAGGTGCTCTAACCGTCTCTTATTTTGCAACTAGAGGTTGCAGAATCAGGAGGTAGGCAGCCCTTGCTACATCTCCAGCAGATACATATCACTAAGCCTGTTCAGCCACACGGAGAACAAACAAATCAACAACAGTAAAACACATTTGAAAAGTTAGTCATTGGTTTCTTCTGCTTCCGAAGAAGCTGTGCAGTTTTAGCCTCTAAAACTCCTTTCTTGGCTGTTTCTGTTGCCCAGTGAAAAGTGGCATGTTTGGGGGGAACAAGCAGTAGCTTGCCAGTCACAACTTTTCCAGCAGAAATGTCCTTCCTGAGACATGCTGTGTCACAGCTGGCCCAGGACAGCCCAGTGGTCACAGGGACGCATCCTGCTGAGTGATGCAAGACCAGTTCAGTCACAAGCAGTCAAAACCTGCTCCATTTCCAGCCCTGCCAGGAACAAATGGGCATGGTATGGAAGAGGGTAGTACATTATGCACAAATACATGTTGGCCTCTCTGTAACCCATCACCTCTGGTGAGTGTACAGTCAGAAGAACGTGGTGCTTGGGTGATACAGGATACGGTCTGTGCATGGAGCCTGTCACAGCTTGACCGATCTCCGTCAGGCTCTGTTGAACACAAAATCACTGGGGGCACAAGGCAGCACATTGTCCATGGAAGAGGACACAATTCTGCAAGTGTTTCTATTTATTGGGTGTGAACAAAGTTTATAATTATTACCAGTCAAGCATTATTCCCTTATTTGAATGTTGCTAGCATTAGTTATTCTAACATTTGGTCATTTTTCTGAATTTGTAAAATGGACAAGACTACTGTTGTGGTTTAGCCCCAGTCAGCAACCCAGCACCACGCAGCTGCTCGCTCACTCCCACCTTGGTGGGATGGGGGAAAGAATCAGAAGGGTAAAAGTGAGAAAACTCATGAGTTGAGATAAAGACAGTTTAACAGGTAAAGCAACTGCTGCACACGCAAGCAAAGCAAAACAAGGAATTCATTCACTGCTCCCCATGGGCAGGCAGGTCCCAGCATCAGCCGTCTCCAGGAAAGCAGGGCTCCATCCCGCACAACGGTTACTTGGGAAGACGAACGCCATCACTCCAAACGTCCCCCCTTCCTTCTTCTTCCCCCAGCTTTATATGCTGAGCATGATGCCATATGGTGTGGAATATCCCTTTGGTCAGCTGGGGTCAGCTGTCCCGGCTGTGTCCCCTCCCAGCTTCCCGTGCACCCGGCACAGCCTGGGGAGCCGAAAAAGTCCTTGACTAGCGTAAGCGCTACTGAGCAACAACTAAAACATCTCCGCATTATCAACACTGTTCTTAGCACAAACCCAAAACACAGCCCCATACTAGCTACTACTNGGGCACAGCCGGGACAGCTGACCCCAACTGACCAAAGGCATATTCCACACCATATGATGTCATGCTCAGTATATAAAGCTGGGGGAAGAAGGAGGAAGGGGGGGACATTGGTAGTGACAGCGTTTGTCTTCCCAAGTAACCGTTACGCGTGATGGAGCCCTGCTTTCCTGGAGACGGCTGAACACCTGCCTGCCGATGGGAAGCAGTGAATGAATTCCTTGTTTTGCTTTGCTGGCTTGCGCGGCTCTTTCTTTCCCTATTAAACTGTTTTTATCTCAACCCATGAGTTTCCTCACTTTTACTCTTCCGATTCTCTCCCCCATCCCACCAGGTGCTTGGTTATTGATTGGGGCTAAACCACGACAACTACAAAGAAAATTAACTCTATCCCAGCCGAAACCAGCACACCTTCTATAAGAAACTGGTACCACAGATGAGGAATGGGTCAGAAGGACCAATTTAAACTCTGTAAACTACTTGCCACCACTTATCCTTGCCAAGTGTTTACTGCTTCCTTTAAAATGTCCTCCCTTGCCCATAAGCAGTGTGCAGCTTTTCAGTACATTTTCTTCGAAACCAGAGCAAACTTTCATGTTGCAACCAGTGCTCCAGGAAGAGACTAATTGCAACAAAACAAGCTTCAAAGGAACAGCTGGTCTAACAAAACTAATCAAAAAATGTAATTTGCTGCGAATCTGCATTTATGTGCAAAAACGCACATGCTGAGAGGTGAATGTGTAAGGTTTCACTTTCTGCCTTAGAGACATTGTGTCCTGGAAAGTGCCTGAGCAACTTTAAGACCTGAGCTTCCAGTCTCTGGAAATTAGAGGCAGCAGTTGCTGCCTGCTGGACACCCAGGTCTGGCAGGTGGAGGCAAGTGCATGGAGCAGGACTTTGCCTGACTCTGACCACGTGTCTCCCCACACCTCCCTCCCCTTTCAGCATCGTGCAGGAAGGTGGGGATGCATGGGCATGCAAGGCACAGGTGGCAGGGTAGCACCACCCACGCCACAGCCATCTCTCTGCCCCAGCATGGCACCCAAATCCTGCTGTGGGGCTGAGCATTTCTGATGCTAGGATGGGGGAGCATGGTGTGAAGGAGTATAAGGCTCTTGTAGCCCTGAACTCCTCAGCGTAACAAAATGAAAGCCGTAACCCACAGATCTACGCCAGGGAAGACAAATAGCAAAAGAAAATGAGTACAGCTTGCCCCCTTGGGAATGAATGAATTTTTTTGTGTGTTAAATTCACTGGGAGAGATGTAAGAGAGAGATCGTGTTAAAAAGATATTCCGTAGCTACTTATCCATGTGTCTAGTGTACATGGAGAAGCAGCGCTAGTGCTCTAGAGAGTTGCCTGGGGTTTTCTATTAATATATATCTCTCTATACATAAATATACATTTATTTCACTGAATTTCTCAACTTTTAATGTAATCATTCTTGATTCAGAGAGTTTTTGTGCCTTGATAAACTACCAGCCTGAGTTTGCAAGTATGTTGACTGCCTATGGTTAAATAATTTTGTTTGTTAAAAAAAACTACAAAAATCTTCAAAACAGATTCACTACCTTTTACTTAACATTTATTCTACTACATACTGTCATCAGTCATTTGCTGATGGTTATCAAACATTTCCCTGTTTTAATGTGTGACTTAGTCTGGTGCAGGAGCTTTTATATTGTTAATGAGCAACTGCTTTTTTTTCTGCAAAATACTTCATGAATTATTTTAGATATATAGAAAAATATTTCACCCTGAAGGTGGCTAAACATTGGGACAGGTTACTCAAAAAAGCTGTAGAATTGCCACCCTTGGAGATATTCAACACTTGATAGGACACGTCCCTGAGAAACTTGATATATATAGCTAGACCTGCTATGAGCAGAGATCAACCTGGATGACCTTCCAACCTGCATAATTTTATTATTTAATTTTATTTTAAATATATAATCTGAGGGAGATTATTTATTTTAACTGAATAATTTAGCAAAAGAAAAACAGAAAATACACAAGTTGTGAGAGTTGCTAGTTAAGGGAATTGAGAGCTCCTGGTGCTGCTGTATGCAGGAGAAGCAGACAGTATGTTTAGTCAAGGTGATTTATTTTAATTAAGGAAGAGCAGATATGCAAATTTTTCTTTCCATGAAAGAAAAAGGTAAACCAAAATGCATTTTAGTAGTTTCTGGATCAGGAAAAGGGCCCTGCTCTGCATAAACTGAATGACAGCTCCTCTTTCTGGTGACAAAATATAGGGTGCAATTTCATGACCTCTGCCCTTAGCACATAAATACAAGTGATGGAACAGGGGTTTTCATTTTTCAGTAATTGCATATACCTTGAATGGAGTTTTACTTCTCTCACCAACATTATCGCTTTATTCTCAAAATTCTTCCTTTAAGCTATCAGTCCTAAATTCAAGCGTGGCCTAGTTTCTCCGTGACAGCTAGCTGTCTTACTACATCTCCCATACTCCACTGACCAGGCAGGAGCTAGAGGCTCTAGAAATTCCCTGCATGGAGGGTTTCTGAGGAGAATATTACTTTGCTGTTGGCTCAGAAACATCTTTTTGTTGAATTAGCCCCAGCCATCATTTAGCTATTCCCAAACCAGATGGCTCCTGGAGAGTTTTCTTAAAATGTCATCATTAATTGATCTGCTACCCTGGGCTGAGGCCAGGAGCTGACCAGTAGCCTCACATGGCCCCGTGGGGCCGGATTTCCTGGTCAGGCCACCCGGGCATTTCCAGGGTCCTTCCATGCACGCTATGCCATAGGGGAGCTGGGAGTGTTTTTCAGGCACATTTACCGGCTTTACAGATCACAGCCTTGTTATCATCCTCTCTGGAGGCTTAGATGCACCAGAATAAGACCAGGCTTTCCAGGGTGAAATCCTTTTTCATTTTTGCCTTTATAATGCAGGTAGCACCCATTTAACTGCTCTTTGGCTGTTGCAATGTAACGATGACTAAGAACAATCTCCATCACACAAACCTAAGCCTTCCTCTTGCTTGTAGGAGAGCATTTAGCTTCCTTAGTCAGATCATCCGATCCATGTGAGGCCCAAGTACAGTGCAGATAATTTCCTTATGATCCTTAATGACGATAGCTTATTTAATGCTCTACCGAACCAAGCACAGAATTGTCTCCCTTGCCAGATGTCTCAGCAAAAAATACAAATTATGAGTAGAAAAACTTTGATGAGCTTCCAAAATATCAAGTTAAGTTGGTGCAGCTGATGAACAAACCCACTTCCTAAATTCTTACAGTCTTTGTAGGGAACTTTCTTTTTAGGATCCAGTCTGAGGCATGATGCCCATTATCTCCTTCACTGAAGCCTTTGCAGGATCAGGCCTAGGCTTCATGTTCCACCTGGAAGAAATCTGACTACTGACAGAGGAAAGATTGCTGGAAAAGATGTGGAAATGAGTGCCAAGAATGATCACGGTTTAGGCAGTACTTGTGAAGAGGTCAGCCTCATACTGGCTGGAATGGGTTCTTAGGAGAAATCATGAAATATCCAGTCTTTGCTAAAATTCAGATTATAATAAAATACATTAATTACTATAGCAGCAAATGGAGGAAGAAAAAGATTTCAATACAATAAGACATTGTTTTGTATAGCAAAATAACCACACGTCCTTATGTTTACTGTGAAAATTGATGGGAGAAAATTACACAATCATGGCCAAACACTAAAATTATGTATCTGAGGCAGCGTACCTGGCAGGCATGTCACCATCTTCCCCCAAAACATCCACTGCTCTGTCCCCCAGGTCCAGCAAGCTGCCCCGAGGCAGCCCTGCAGGGGGAGATGGGCACCCCGGTGCAGGGGAGAGACAGGGCTGAGCACTGCCATAGGGCAGAGGGAGCTTCTGAGCACTCTATTCCCAGGCAGCAATGGAAATTACAAGAATAGGTGTTTGCACACTTCTCAGTTCATTATAAACAAAGTCTTTCCCCTCTTCTGAAACTGCAGTGTTGTTCTGAAAGAAATGAGTGGAAACTTGCTTTACAAAATGGTAGGCAATAGAAAAATATTGTGGCAAGTGATAACAGTGAAGTTTTTCTTGCCATTCGTTCTTTGCTTTGTGGACTGAAATTTGAAGTGTCACAATTTGTGACAGCATTCTGACTTTTGATTTATGTTGCAAAGTGTGTAATCAGATCTGCTATTTACCAGTGACTACATGTGCCTGATTCCAGCTGGACATAGCATCTGATTTCTGCAAAGCTAATGCTCCTTCAGTGTAAATATTCTCTTTATAAGGTAACAGCCAAGTATTATATTTCTGCTTATATTTTCGGACAAGAAGAAGAATCCTTATCACAAAGCTTTATCTGCAGTCCTGGAAGTCCACATATCTTGCTAAAAAACAATATACCTGCCAGGTGAATTTTGGTGCTAAACTATAATCCCTGCTTCAGAATACGGTTTATGTTCAAGGGCAAGAGGTGCAAAAAATTCATTGTTTATTATTGGCAGGTTAAAAAAATACGTAACTCTGACCTTGGCCCTGAAGCATCATCTCAGTTACTAGATTTAAGTATCTGTATGTATACAAAAATACACATGGAATCACTTCAAACCAATATCAAAGTAAGGGAGCAGAAAGCTTGTCCAATATGAAATTTCTCAGTGTCATGCGTTAACCAAATAGCATAAAACCCCAGAAGCATCTGCTATGAACTGTATTTGTCTGTTACTACAGTGGTTCAAGGAAAGTAATGGCGTGGCAGGGTAAGGAGAGTGCTCCCTCCCTTTCAAGTAAAGCACCCAGAAGCAATTTCTTCTCTTGTAGACCAGAAACCCTCACAGATTTGGGATTTTGAGGAACAGATAAGGCTACTTACAAAGTCTCTTCTACACACTTTCCTTCAGTCTCTATGCACCACTCTTTGTTTCACAGCTCTTCAGTGTGGTCATATGCAGCATAGTGTTTCCATGTGAATAATTTACAAACTGAAAGCACTCAAGAAGGGCATGACATTTGCAAATATACAGATGCAAAGACTGTTTTTACTAGGCCATTGCAAGGTACTTTTTTGTTGAAGTTTATTTCCAGAATTAAGAAAGTACATCCTCCATTAAATAGCTACTTCAAATATAAATCAGTTTAGAGAAATATGAAGTGTATTTTTATGCTTTATTTGGATCTCCATATCTGAGTTATTATTTGCTTAAATCTTAAGAACATGGGAAAAATAGCTGGCAAAAAGTGTATAAAATAACTTCAGGTCAAGCAGTGAGCATTCACAACAACTACCAGCCCAACCGTAGCCCAAATGAACAGCACAACACACTCTTGCTGGGACAGTTAACACCAAATGAGCTCTTTATTTTTAATCAGAAGAGTTTTAAATACAACAAGAAAAAAGACAGAATAGAAAATACACACTGTTTAAGGAGACATTTTTTATGCTGGCTTTTGTAAAGAATACTAATGGTCTGCTTAAGATGATTTCTCTGAAAACTTCATACTCACCATGGCTGGTGACTATTGAAGCCCTATTAAACAAAACATCATTAGGACTCTTATCAGCTATTATTTTGGAACCAAACATTTTTTTCTAGTTTTGAGTAGGTTTTTTTAAACAAGGGAAGCTTATTTTATTAAAAGGAAAACAACATATAATTGAGTTTCTGTTACCAAAGCCACCCCTCAGCTAAAGTCACACAGAAATGGAGATACTTAAGACGTCATTTAAGGATACAGCACAATTCTTTCCAATTAACATTACAAGAGCTAGGTAGCTGAATAAAAGGTATTTGAAGAAGCTGTTGTCCAGCTTTATCCACCAGCCTTTGAAAATCTTGACAAGAGTATTAATTTGTGTTCCTGACTCTTGGGACCTTATTGAGATGTAATGGATTAGAGATTTATCCTCTAGAGCCAAAGGAAAATGGAAAAAACACTTCTTCCATTAGAAAGCAAGTTCCTTGTCCTTGTAGATACAAGGAAAATCCTGAAAGTATGATCTAGATTACTTAAGAAGGAAATGGATTTTCAGATTGAATGATTTGGAAGAAATTCATTTTTATCCATTATTATTATTTTTGGAAGGTAATTTATGCTGTGGAACAGGTTACACTGTCAATACCAGATTTATTTTTACCTAATCCCATCATTCTTTGCAAAAAACAAAATCAGCTGAAATGAGTAAAGCATAAGAAAACTTTCAGGTTTTCTCCTCCCAATAAACAAGATGCCAAAATTAGTCAAGTAAGCAATGCTGTTACCATAAAAGATAACAGAGAGAAGAAAATGCTTGATGACTGAGTCAATTTAATATAATCCTATCTGTTGCATTTTACTTGCAGCTTATAGTCTACTCTGTAAAAAGCTTCAACGATTTCTCTCTATCGCTCCTGCACAGATTGGTATTAAAACCAAACCAAACAAAACACAGAGAAAGCTTGTAAAAAATGCAGATTCTAAAATAATCTTCTGTGTGCTCTCACTTTGAAACAAATGATATTGATAGTTTAATGTCCTATCATTTGTTCTACATTTTTCTAGCCATGTAGAAACTTTTCATGACAAACAGTGATTATTATAATAGTATGGTTTTTATGGGAGAAGAAAAATAAAGATTCTTGCCCATAAAATGCAGATATGGTCCTACATCTACACCTTTCATTGACAACCCTGTAAAAGTAAAACTGAAAAAAGACACATTTCCTGTGCAGCACTCTCAGACTGTCTCATTTTCAGTAATTCCTCATCATTCCTCTGTAAGACCTATTTTTCAATGCAAGAAAAGTTTTCAAGGACAAGACTAAACCCAAAAATATCCTTGATTCTTGGAAAAATCAGCTTTGTCTATTGGACTCATCTAAGATATGATAACCCTCTTAATGAAACACACTTTTTAAAAAAAACCCACATCTTTTGAATGGTTGTAGAGTATTGACTCCTTTAAGAAGAGCATGTTAATGGACATGGGGTTACTCACCAAGGAAACTGAGCCTGTAAAAACTCCACTAATTATAACTCACACTTCTTGGCTACTTTGCTGTGAGTCTGTGGGTTTCCGGAATTAAAATATCAATTCAAGATATTGCATTTGTATGTGCAGGTAATGGGTTGCATGTTTAGGTGTATTGAAGGGATGCTCTCAGCTGCAGGATCCAGGAGTGCCCATCACAGTCACATCCTGGCTCCATGCTGGCAAAAGTCCAATTGCCTCCCAACAAGTCCTGGCCAAAGGCACCATGGCACCTCACCGCAAGTCCCTGACTTTGATGATGGGAGACCCAGACCTCAGAGCACTCCTCCTCCCCACAGCATGACTTCAGGAAATGAAGTCCATTTAAAAAGTTATTTACAACTCAGTGTTGTAGGTTACAACCACGGGCCCAGCATCACTCTGTACGTCTGCTGGGCTAATAATGGCAGATTTAAAACACAGCCTGACAGCTTTCCTCCTTTACAACTTCTAACAGAAGTCACTTTTTGGAACACGAAGGTGCCACTGCAGGACATGGGACAGAGAAGAGAAAGCTGGGGTGGGTGGTGAAGCACAGGTTGCACATGTATTTGCATGAGCACAAAATCTCTCTGACCATGCTATTGCTCTGCAGCTGCCAAAGATAAGATCCATCCAAGGGAAAGGGAGCGAGTTTTTTTCCTTTGAAAGTTTGTGAACTTACTGCCTTCAAAGAACTACTGCTGTATTTGTACTATGCAAGATATAGATATACTGTCTTTTTATGTAAACTTTTGTACCACAGTCACATCTATGAAAAAGGCAGAGAGGCTGAAAAGCAAGCAAAACCACCAATTATATGTTGCATATAAAAGTGTTATTTCTTAACAGACTGAGAAAAACAAATCAACAGCCCCCCCCAACAACTATCCTAATGCCAAATATAAGTGCAGAAGTACGTCTTCAGGGGCCTGATGTTTAGAAGTGCTAAGAAGCCACAAATTCCACTAAGTCAGAGATATGTAACAGCTTTGAAGATTAAGCTACTTGTATTTAAGTACTTTAATGGAGATTTAGTAATCTAACTTTATGAAACCAACTTTGAAGGTTTCATTTATGTACCAAGGGCAAACACTATCCCATTTTTGGGAGAGACAAGCCCAGACAGCAAAGTGTTGAAGGTATTGCTCATCCCCTGAGCTGAGCAGATGGGGTGGCCTATGCAGGGCCCTTGGTTGCTCCCAGGCACAGGGCTGCAGGAAGCAAGGGGTCAACTGGGCACTCACCAGAAGAGACAGGAGAACAGCTCACCAAAGAAAAGGGGCACTCAAGATGCCAGTGACAGCCCTGCATCTCTGAGCAGGTTGCAGCCAAGGTGCTCTGTTTCCCTCTACTGGTAAAATGTTAAGTGATTTTTTTAAAAAAATGTTTGGTTTCTGCTGGAGGTGTCCCAGGGCCAACATGTGCTGCTCTGCCCGGGAGCCCTACTAGGGCCTCCGTCTCTCTTCTCAAATCTCCCCCTCAGCTGAGTCCTCCTTTGCTGACCTCTGTTTAATGCTGTTAACTTCAGCAGTTGGTCAGGAATTTAAATTATTAAGAAATATTTCAAGGCGATTTATGGGTATTTGGAAAGGTTTCATTGATTTCTCAGCGTGAAAGCAATACCACAACACTGAAGTTATTCTAGACAACTTAACAAGTCTTTTAATGGATTGCTGCTATTTGGTTGTGTTCAAAAGCCAGAACAGGGGTTCTGTTGTTGGAAAGCCTCAAGACTATGAGCTGGTAAGAAGATGCGGTAATTGTACACATTGCACTGAGTGCACTATCTAGGTATTTTAATTGCTCAGCTAGACCACATGTCCCGCAGCGGGCTCCAGTAAGACTTCATGCATGATCCTCTATTCACAGTTGCCAGAGAAAACATCAGTGTTCACATCCATTAGTGGGCTCTAGAAGTATGCAAAATTAATTTGAGAAGGAGCTTTCTGAGCTTTCAAAGAGAGCATCTTAAAGAGACACATGTTTCCCAGCTCACAAACTTCTGTTGTCTTGGAGCCTTTCAGGTTTTTTTCTTCCCTTCCACACAACCTCCCTGATACCAGAGGTTTCCCATGTACTAGCTAAGTGAGTGCAATCTTGATCTGTGGTAGCAGTAGCAGGGGTGGTGTTTTAAACTCAGAATATATCTGAGTTTATCCATATGTAATAAAAACAAATGGAGAATTTTAACTCCAGGAAAACCGATTTATGGCTATATTTACTCCAGTGCTGCCAATGCTATCTTGAAATGTCCAATTGCTCATGCTCAGTTACTTCAACTTAATATAACTAATAGATTACTGAGCTATTGAACCTGTCTTGGCACAAAGTATGTTGTAACCAACTTCAGAAGAACCTTTGGCAAACTGGCAGGTGCCATTAGCTATAGCTAATGCCATTGGGTCTTGCAGTGAGTAGGAATTGAAATGAAATTACAGTTAAAGAAAATAATGGGAGAAGGAGAGGAAATTGAGTGTTCTGGGGGCAAATTAGTCTGCAAATGCCTAAATACTTAATTACAACTTTCTTGATCATTTATGAACATATTTCTGTTACAGCAGTAGCTGGAGTTTTTTAGAGATACTTTTTTAAACTTTTGTGTGCCTGCTGAAATGATAAAAATGTAGATTTTACGTTCCGCTGATCAGACTCTTTTTGTTTTCAAATCAGTTTGTAGTTACTTTAGTTTTCCTTTTTTAATTTAATTGGAATCTATATTCTAGGAGTGCAGATTACCAGCCCAGGTGAAACAACAGTTTAATCAAAAAAAGGAGAGTATTTAGCAACGAGCAGTGTATGCTTCCCTGCAGCAGCTCTAATGCCGTCCCAGAAGCCCCGTGGCCAGGGGCTAGGAGGTGCATTCAGGTGGTGGTGGGGTGGGAAGCCTGCAATCTCCATACGTGTGCAGGCATCCTTTGTACCTGGAGTCACCTCCAGAGGTTGCCCGTTGACAGGCAGGCTGGAGCACACTGCTCTTGGCAGCCCTCACGAAGGACCAGGGTAACTCTCAGTTCCCTCAATTCACTCAGTTTGGGCTACTCTCAATTCCATACCTAATATTTCTAGAAGAAAACTGTTCCAGGACCTCATCGTTCTGACAGCTAGAGCTCCAGTTTTTGGCCTTGTTCATGATCAGTTTTAAACTGAATAGTTCTGCACCGCTGATCTTAGATGCGATTGAATTTTGTCTGCCTGCATTGCCCTCAACACCCCACTTTTTGAACACACATGTAGACTGTAAAAGTAGTCAAGAAAACGTGCTCTTCACTGAAGCACTAAATCCAGGCTGTGTTGGAAAGTTGTTAATACTACATATTAGTCCTGCAAATTCAGTAAATGGTGGAGGAGGAACTTGGTGGAAAAGAGCTGCTTAATTCAACCTAATCTCTACTGCTGAAGATAATGGGATTCCACTGACATTACTCTGAGATTAACTGGAAGACCATGACTGCCTGCAATAACTGTGGGCATAATTTAGCTTTCTTCTGCACTGTTGTTAATGTGCAAGAAAGTGTGAGCTCAGATGGATGAGCCAATCTCTGTTTGATTTGCAGGATAAGCCATTAGAAGAAAAAACAATCATTTCATAGTAAACAGAGCACAATTAACAGGCATTTGGTGACAATAGACATTTTTCCAGAAACAATTCTGAAAGCAGAACAGGACCACAATGTCAAAATCACATGATTTAGAAATTCTCTGGGGAGCATAGTGTGAGAGAGAATGGATCTTTTTGTTAATCCTCAGTAAATGACGTGAAAGTGGGCAATTTCAGATCTCATTACAATTTGGAAATGAGAAAGCTGAGCGATGCTGGATCATACATCTCATTACTTACAATTTCTCAATATTCTATCATATATTTTGCTTGGCTGGAAGTCTCAATTTTTGTACTTATGCCCCACCATGATCTTAATGAACATGAATGTTTTAAGCATGACAGGTCTGTTCTCTTCTTGCCCAATTCTGCTCCACTTGGGGGTCAAACATTCACACAACATGATCAAACCTCACGTAATGAAAGAGGGAAGGGAGACACCAAGGCTTTTCCATTTAACATGATGTGATCCCAAACATATGTGAGTGAAGTGTCCAGAGCTGGAATCCTTGATGAGAAGTGCAAGACAGCAATGATATTTTGAATACATATGCAGTAGCTTAAAATCTCTCCTCTTTTTGCATCTTTTTTCTTTATTGCTTCCGGATTTTGGTGCATGGCAATTTAATGCATATTTCTATTAGATCAGCAAAAAGTTTAATTTGCAATTAAAATTTATCACAGGTCAGCAAGGCTTAGTGGGTAGATATGCTGAGAATCATGTGGTCTTGTTCTCAATTTTGCACTGATTTTCCATGTGTCTGGGAGCAAGTCTTGGTGTTGCTATTTCTGTGTCTGGAGAAAGGCAGGATTACCTATCCCTGTCTGCAAAGTGCTTGGTGATAATGGGGAGAAAACAATTAATAGGAGCTAATATTTTCCATTTGTCAATAACAGTCGAACCATAAAATGAACCCAATGAAGGAACCCTGTGCCCAAGACCTAAGGCCTCTTCCATCTATGAAGGGTAGAGCAAAACTCTCGTTCTCTTTAATGGTTTGGTATTGGACCTATACTACTGAATGTCCAACAAAACTTCTATAAAAAGTAGTTGAAGTATGATTCAGCTGTTGACTAAGAAAAAATGTAGGCATCTATAGGTGAGACAGGAATCTCCCTTCTTATTCCAGTCACTGGAGATTACTTGGTACCATCAGCACAGTCTAGAGAGTGATTCAAATGATCAAATGGAGGTGCCTGCTAGGTTCCACTGGATGTGTTACCACAACACAGGCATCTAGTGCTGTTTGAGATGCCCTGGGCACCCCAGTTAGTGTCTAGCTGCTCCTGCAGAAGGATTTGAGTGCTGTATAACCTCTGCCAACCCCACACATCTCACATACCCTATGAACCCTATGTTTAGACCACTGAACTGAGCCCAGGATCTTCACTAGCAATGGTGACAAGAGCAGTGCACCATCACTCCCCTTTAAGTCAGTGACAGCTTTAGTGCTAATCAATGCTGAATTCCTACCACCACTGCTGAGAGCAAAGAACTAACACAGCCAGTGCTCACTGTTGAGAGCAGAAGCATTGGGAAAGAGCCATTAACAAAGAGGTGAGCTACCATAGTTACCCAAGAGCAGGTCTAACTCATCAACCCCACCACAGGGATGGCAGGATCAGCCGTACCAATCCCACATTGGACAGGCACTAAGCAACTGCCACCTGTAGTTTGTCCCAGGCAGGTTTGCTGGGTGAGTGCTCGGTGCTGCTCTTAGGTTACTAATGAAAGTGCATGATGGACTTAATTCAGGACAGGTGGCAGATGTACTCCAGTCAATATATCCTCTCATTTGATGAGTTAGTCTTTGATAATTGCAGTCCGGTACATGATCTAATTATTTTTGCACCTTGTAGTCATAGTTTCATTTAGTCTGTGTTTCCCTGTTCTGCCAATGAAAACATCATGTAAGACAGTGGAAAGCTTGTTGAGTTCTAGATGTGTAACTTCTGCTTCTTTTCCCTTACTCACAAGACCTATCACCCAGAAGAGGTGTGGGTTAATTTGACAGATTGTCCTTGACAAATACATTCTATCTGTTACTCATTTTCACAGTTAGAAATTGTTCATTTGTTCCAGGATTTTTTTTTCCAGAAATCAAAGTTAAAAACCCCTATCCTATAATTCACTGGCCCCCCCCTTTTTTTTTCCTGTTTTTCTTTCAGTAACAAACCAGTATAAATCAGGAGCTACCCTACTGAATAATTATGAAGCCAAGGCCATTTTCCTAGGGAACTGGTTGTGCAACCCTATCATAATTACAGATACTGAAAAAAATTTCACATGAAAGGCAATTTGCTGAGAAAAGCATGATCTGGAATATTTACAAGAAACAGTAATATAAATGAGTTTGCTGTTTAACATTGAGAGCAATAAGAAAATGTATAAGCTCAGCTGGCTCCTGTCCTACAGGGGCTTTGGAAGTCCTGGAGTGTTTTTAACAGGATCAGTGTGAGTACAGAGCAGTGGAAGAGCAAAACAGAATGGGACTTTCTTTGCCAGCCATTTTGCACCATATAATCCTCCAGTTAGAAACCCAAATAGTTTTATTCACACAGATTGTAGGGTGTACCAACAACAAGGCAACCGCTAGAATTACTTTGCGTATATAATGTGAGTTGAGTCTGTGCAAAAATCACAGTTGCATCCTATGGTATTTTTAGGACCAACCGATTCCAAGCTGGTGCGAAGTACAAGAGGCTGTTTTTTCCCCCCTAACTTGGATGGATATTCTGTCTTTTACAATTTCCAGCGATTTGGGGAAAACAGCTCAAATTTCATCACTAGGAATGTGAGGGCTTTGGGAGAAATGGGCCATTTCCTCTGGTGGCTTGTACAGACCTTTGCACGGTGGGTCCTCGGTGTGAGAGGGGCCTCTGAGTGTTGCTGGCATCATAGCGGGGGGAAAAGCCCTGGCCCCCTTCAAGGGGCTTCCCAACAGTCCGCTTACAGCCATCACTCACTAGGGTACATAAGCACATAAAATGCTACAATCTCCATCTTGGTAGGATCTATGAGAGAGATGTTTTATGTGCTAATTTTTCATAAGCGAAGGCTAAGGAAATAATATTCTCCATCTCTGGTAGTTCTTGTGTGGGTGAGTCTGCAGCAGTTTGTGTTAATGTATCCCTCCTGGAGAGAGTTTTCACTACATAGGAGCATGCTGATAACTTTTTGCAGGTGTACCTAAGAGAGAACAGTTTCTTTGCACATTCAGGAAGATTTTGTTTATACTGAATACTAAAACCCATGCTCTTATGTGTTCATCATTGTAAACTCAGCTTTGGGAAAAAAAAATATCACAAAATAAAAATGTTAGGATATGGAGAAAATATTGTTACATTTTTTTCAGTCCACAGGAGTTTGTCACCATGGAGACCCTCCTGTTTTCTTTGAGAATGACTCAAATCTTATGGATGGAGCATATGTGATAGAAGCAAAACAATATCACCAAGAATTCACATTAAACATTTCAAAAACAGTGTTTTTTTGAGCACCAACCAACATCCACAGACTGTTCATGCAGCAAAAATATACTTGCACTTTTTTCCTTAAGCTTTTTTCTTTCTAATGTAAAGTAACTGAAGGTTTTATTTCTAAAGCTAGCTGGATTTTAAGGAACTTGTGATACATGAGACTGAAGGCTGGAGGACTTCACTATTATGTTGTAGTTTTATACAATGAAGTACTCTTTCTAAGAGCTGAAGTACCTAAGTTTTAAGGACATAATGAAGCTAAAACTCATTGAAAAGCTTGTTTGTAGTGTTAATTATGTAAGTATATACAGTTTTCCAGTATATTCAGTTAAAAATTCAGTTTTTAACTGAAGACAACAGTATCGGGCATGAGATGGAGCCAAGAGCAGGACAAGGTGGTTTGTCAGCAAGCCCCAGGCTGCCAACGCAGCGGCTGGAGACACCAAGCACAGGGAAGCTGGAGTGTGCTCAGCTCAGAAGTGCTGGCACCTCTGGAGTTGTGTCCTGATGGCCAATAGCAAAACTGCAACTTCAGAAGCACCTCTGGGAAAGAAGAAAGCCTGGGCACGCTGCTATTGCTGTACCTCATATGGCATATCAGACTGCCCTGCTCCACTTTAGTAACTGCTCAGCCTGCATAAATGTATTTTTAAATGAGCGTGGAAGGCATTGCAATGACAACCAAGGAGACCAAACCAAATTAATCTGAAAATGCATGACAGACTTTCTCCCAAGCCTGCCTTTCTGCTATGCCGCCCACCTGACTTTCTGGTCTGCAGCTGAGGTAGAGCTGAGCCCTCCCCTTTGTTATTTCCCCCACCAGTATTTCTGTGATGCCAACCTGGGCCTCAGCTCTGTTACTGCCAGTAGAACCACAGGGTAATGAGGCAAGTGTGGGGAAAGTGCTGCACAATTCAGGGCAGAAAAGAGCCTGCCGTGCCTCCCAGGTCAGAACCATTATTCTTTAATCAGACTCCTGACAGGGAGGAACATCGTTCCTGTCAAACACCATTCTGTGTTGGTGGAGAGGGAGGGAAAATGTAGCCCCACACTGCGTTAATTAGAGCAGCAATGCAGGTCTGAGCTGTAAATATGGTTCTAGACAGCCCAGTAATGAATCAAAACTCCTGAAGCCATATGGTACAAGGTACAGAAGCAGTACCCATCCACCCTTGCAAACATACACACTTCACACCTGATGGGTTTGCTGTCAGCCATTGTAATTGCACACCAGAAAAGGCACTACTTGTCCTTCCACAACACGTCAAAAGATCAGATGAAGCATAAAGTCAGAATAAATATCCTGATGTGCTCAGGCTAATCTACTCAAAGAGAAATGGGGTATTTACTCTTAACTGGGATCAGATTTGTCCTGCTGGACCATGTGGTGTTAATCAGTGCTGATCTGCATTTGGCAAGGATGGCAGTGAGAGCTATTGTCCCAGGCCCAGGAGAAGCCTGGGCAAGTCCATGGAGCTAGGCACCCTCATGCAGAACAGGAAAACGTAGGGCACCATTCAAGTGGAACAGGCTTTTTCTGCAATGCCTTTACCCTAGGGATATCCAGGATGCAGCCTCGGTGCTTAGATGGGGCACTGCTTTTGTTTTTTCCTCCTTCCTTCCTCAGTTATCCTGATAATAAGTAATACCAAGGAAAAGTCCAAGGTATTTCCATTATCAGTGAACAAAATAACTATTTGGAAAAACCAAATTATTTCAGCTTCACGGTGTTGCAAATACTCTATTGAGCATAATGCAGGAAACTTGAGCTGAAAACTTACCAACATTTGTACTTAGCATATGTGGATCTTGGAAAAATATGAACTAAAAAATAACTGCAGTTAAGAGTTGCACTATGAAATTCATCAAACTAAAGCAATGCTTTCTGTAGTTTCAAGAGGTCATCTTTATGATAGTCAGTAATCAGACTGTACTGGGCATGGTGAGTGATACCACTTACATCTTTCTTGAGTCCAAGATTTTTTTGTGTTCTACCCCCTGGGTTGAAATGCTTGAATAAAAAATTATCAACACGATAGTTCTATTTGACATGTATGAAAAAGTTTAAGAGAGAATATAATGTTTATTTTATTGGAGCTAAACTTTCTTACAATTTGTTTGTATAACTTTATTTGCATTGATGATAACATTTGGTCTGATGCAGCCAGTGCTTTGCATTTTCAGGCACCAGAAATATGCTGTCTATAGCGATGTCACCGTCAGGAGTACTTTGAAAAGATTTGTATGCACCAGGCTCAAAATGTCTTAACCTACTTGTTCTTACTACCTTTCCTGAAAGACTATTACAGAACCCCTCTCCTCTATGAGCTGAAAGCTGTCTTTGACTTCCTGCCAGGACTCACCCACAGCCAGTTTCCCATTGGGTTTTCCTCTCTTTAGAATTTACACTCTGTATTTGTTCCACTTCAGATATTCCCTGAAATTGATCTATGGGAATTGTATGCTGTATTCCAGATAATTTCTCAGCGCAGGCCTTTAAAAGGGTGCTAGTTCTGGGGACTATACCTGGGTAATCTCTAATCTTTACCCTGTACTGACTGCAAGCAGCCCCCTTTGCTCTAAGAGCCTTTTTGCTATGCTTTTATTTTGTTGTTTGGTTTCTAACTCAGCTTGATATTTGGCAATGATTACTTCTTTCCAGTACTTCTTAACCAACAAGAAATGGCCTGTTTTGTTGCTCATGTCTTCCTTGCACTCTCAGCAGGCTCCTTCCTTGGTCCCAATATTTTTAAAATTATAATTGTTCATCCAGTTGTCCATGGAGACCTTCCCCTTTAGAACACAAACTTAGCATAGTTAATTTATATAGTTTTTATATCTTTATAATAAAGATTCTCTCAGCCTTTTTCACAGTCAAGGCCTTTAGTTCTTAACAACATTAATCAACTCTCCTCATTTTATCAAAACTTACCCTTTTGGAATCTGTGGAACTTTTATTCCATAAACCTACTTGTGTTCATACATCCCAAAAAATTCAGATTAATCAGTTCAAAGTTATTTTCTCTGCCCAGCTATCCTGAAAGGTCCCTCCTACTTTCCAAAAACTCTGGTAGAAAAAAAATCTGTTGACTAGCACATCTTGGAACATACATACCTGAGCACTGTTAGCATTTTTCCTCCAGACTATCACTAAGAACTTAGAGTTGTAGGAGGCAGTGTTTTCAGCTGTCCTGTTGTGGCTTGGAGTAGAATAACAGTGCTTTGTAGCATCAAAAATGAATTAGCTGTATAGCCTATTCCCTTCTAAACCCTGGTGTTAATGACTGTGTGAATATTTAAATTCTTTCTCAAAAACCTTAAGCAGTTTGGTGTTGTTCTGGTTTAGCCCCAGCCGGCACCTAAGCCCCACAGAGCCGCCCGCTCACTCCCCCACCAGCAGGATGGGGGAGAGAACTGGAAGGGTGAAAGTGAGAAAGCTCGTTGGTTGAGATAAGAGCAGTTTAATAATAAAGATAAAACAATAATAATAATAACAACAAAAACAATAATAATATAATGAAAAGGAAAATGAGAGAGAGACACAAAACCCGGGGGTGAGGGGGAATAACCAAAACAAACGTGCTACAACCACTCACCACC
>VZTV01079148.1:0-14519 GCA_013400875.1 Anhinga rufa
TATTTGAAGAAGTCCTTCTTGTATCCTTGACATCTTTTGCAAGTTTTAGTTCCAAGTGGGCCTTGGCCTTCCTCGTTGCACCTCTGCATACTCTGACAATATTCCTATATTCCTCCCAAGCAGGCAGTCCCTTTTGCAAGCATAGTTATTTATGGATTAGGAGCAGTGTCCACTCAGGGACATTGCAATGCTGTCTTGGCTTAAGGCTACAGGAGAACTCTGAGGTGGGTGGTGGCTTGCGGGCCTGCTTTTTGCTCATGGCTTTGGAGAAGCCCAAGATAATTTGGGGGGCAACAACAATGACACTTACTGGCTCTTGCCAGTGTAAAGTGCATCAAGGAACTGGTGTCTGAGGAAAGTCCAGCATTTCCACATTTATCCCCTCCCATAGCACAACCCAAAGAACACCTTCTTCTCCCCATTGCCAGGCTGCCCGTGTCACATTATGTGCTGCTGAGCTTTGTTGATTTTGAGTAAGGTCTGCAGGATTCCTCCAGAAAGATAGGGCATACAAGCTTTAGATCAGATGGTCAGAAAATAGGAAGAGGCACCACAGACCATGTCGGTAGGCCTTGCGTTCATCTTGCTCCTTGCAAGCATGTAGATAGACTCTCCCTGTTAGATCATGGGCCACTACTTAAGCTGTGATGGCCCTGAAACTAATGGTAAAACCCTGGAGAAGGGTCTGTAGGTGGACATTGGCTTCTTTGTCTTTGAGCATTAGCTTGAATGTCCCATTACTCTGAGAATGGGGCAACATGTTCTCCTATGCCATCACAAACTGCCCATCCACCCTTACACTTCCCAGGGCAACCTTCACCTACATAGCCTACCTACCTGAAATGTAAATCACTACCTAAGTGCAATCAGGAATGTGAAGGGAAAGGAAGTGGGAAGAGGCCAATCTTGAATTGTACCTTGTACTAACAACTCCGTGAAGGTGATACGGCCAGACACGCCATGTGGGTGTGCTCCCTTTGTCATGCAGGTTGATGGTCTGCTGGGTCATGTCCTTCCCACCTGAACTCTGTACCCAGTTTTCCTCTCCATGGCAACCAAGACACAAACGTGTGGGAAGGGCTAATACACAAGCTGGGTTTGTGCCGGCATGGATCCAGGCGTAGCTCGAACGTGCTCAGGGAATAGGAAGGTCCACAAGTGCATGCTCCCACCCAGGTCCACAGACTGCCCAAGTGACTGTGTGCCTGTGAAAGGCTGGTGTTGCTGCACTGAGCTGTGTCCTCCCCACACCACCTCTACTTCTGGAGGATCTAGGTGTGCCTGTGCTGCTACTAGCAGCTTTATAAAGGGAATTCTCCATGCTTCAATGTCTTCGATGGTTAGGTTCAGTGAGATTCAAAATTAAAAAAAGAAAAAAAAAAAGCCATTCTGAGAGCACTGTTTTTTAGAGCATACTCACGTTCCTCACCTGGGTTTATATTTTCTCTTTTAGTGGTGAGGGACCACCAGAAGAGCCTGCTCCAGCTGCAGTAACATAGGCCTTCAGAAGATGTATGATGGCTCTTGAGCTGGAATATTTTTCTCATTCTTTCTGGATTGTTTGTCCTTGTAGTCGCCAAGAAAAAAGAGGCTAACTTGCAGCATCCAAGCAGTATCTCAGCAATGAGCAAAGCACCCTTAAACATCCTGAAACTCTGGTGAGAGACTAGTTGCAAGGGAAGCCAAGTGCAAGAAGGGGTTTCTCTGCCGTGGAGGGTTTTTTGGGCTGGACCTCAGAAGGGACCTGGAGCTGGCCTGCCAGAGACAGCCAGGCTCCCTGCTTCCAGAATTGAAAGCTGGCAATAATATAAGAACCATCTGCATAGAGCACAGATCCCCTCTTCAGGGATCTCTTTCCCCAGAATTTTGTATGTTATGAAACACAGCTCCAGTCTGAGTGAATCATCCCCAGGTGCATCTACCACAGCTGCTCAGAAGAAGACATAATATCACCCAACAGTTAACACGCGCAACATTTTGACATCTGGAAATATGGACAGCAAACGTGACAAGCAAACCTGCCAGCACCACTCAGGCCCTATGTGAGGCAATATGGGTGGTGGACCAAGGTCCAGAGCTTTATTTCCCAGCTTCAGAAATAAAGGCTCAAGTCTTGCTCCTGCAAGCAGGAAGGTGACTTGAGTGACCAGGCTTGGCCCCTGTGTTAGGGAGCTTTATCCTTTCAGCTGTAAAATCAAAAGGAGGGGAAGCAGTGGTGGAAATCAGGCCAGTTTTTTGGAAAGGCGAAAAGGGAATTTGGGACAAAGGAAGCTATTTAATTTCATTGGCCTTCTTAAGCTGTTGACTGGTGGATGAACATAACATCAGCTGCATACAATTAAATATATTGCTTGTCTTTGCAGATGTCCGGAAAGATTCCTGTATATACAAAGCACAACTGTGTGAGAGGTACAGGACTGCATAGCCACACAAGGACAGTCATATCATATGGCAGATCACGGTCAGTGCTGGCTGGAAAGCTGAAGTATCTCAAGTGATACTTGACTCTCTCAGGGAATCTGCACTTGCACTCCATTTCTGCTGTCTTTCAAAGAAGCTGTCATTTAAACTGGCTCAAATACACAGGAAATCAAAACTTTAGTCCTGGGATGGTGTCACTGTCAAAACAGCATCTGACTCCTCCTGACTGCAATTACGCTTGGTTATTTTGGTTGGATCTTATTTCTGCTCCTATCAGCTGGAGGGGCGGCAGGTCATTTCTATTATGCCTATCCCAAAGGACCAAGAGAAACACCAACAGCCCTAAAACAGGGGGAAAAAGTCCAATGCCTCTCTGCTGCTAGGATAACATGCTGTTGTAGCATAGAGGAATGTGCACGCCAGAAGGAGATGCTGAGTAGCAAAATGTGCACCCCATTCTCCAGACACTCTTAGGAGCTAAAGCAAAAAGGTAAGCTATGGCAACAGGTTATATGTTGAGGAAGGCAGAGGATATATCATGAAAATGAATGGGATAATACATTGCTTAAAATAAAAACATGATGCTCCTCTCCCCACTGTGACACCACTCCATCAGGCAAACATAGCCACACGTGGCCCTGAACTAGGGCTAAAAAACCAAATATGACGAGTGGAATTTCCTTGTGCTGAGGTCAAGTGGTTCAGGTTGCAGTTAGATTACTTTTGAAAATCTGTTCTTGTCTCTGGTGTAGCTTTGGTCTGAAAAATTACTTTTGTCTAGAAATACCAGGACTTTCCTAAATGACAGGAAAACATGCATATGAAGCTAGAACATCTGCTGTCACTTACAGGTACCAGTCACTTAAAGACTTTGTTTCCTGCTCTTATCTTCAAGCTCACAAGTTTACTGTGGCTTTAACTTTCTAGATGCATAGCTGGTCTTAGATTTTGTCTCCTGGAAAATTGAGGAAACATACCAAAACACCTTTTAAGGGGTAGGTGGTCCCTTGAGTGACCTAGAGGCATTGATAGTAATTTAACTGTCAGGAGCTTTATTTTTCGGAATAAATATGGTGTGGTTTTTTTTTAACTACATTTTTACCATGATACTTCCACAGCGAAGAACAGTGGTCTTCAGCTCTGTGAGTGGAGACATGCAAGGATCCCAAATGAAGAAATGGCAGTAAATGGGAATATGGCATGTTATGCAAGTGTTGTCAAAGCTGCATGTGAGGATCCCTAACAAGGATGGTCTTGAATTCTTTTGCAAGTAATTAATAATAAAAAAACCCACCTTTATCTGTACCCCAGATTTTGACTGATGCTCCCCACTAATTTGATGGTGAAGTGAAGAAGGCAGCAGGATGCTATCACACCTCCAAAGACATTTCTCTCTTATGAAATGATGGCCCACTTACAGAAACTCAATATCTGTTTCTTAGTCTTTCTCCCCCTGCACTCTGAGGAGATTCCTTGTTAGCTGTGCAATCAATAAAAAACATATCTTCAGCAACTAGTAAATCTAGTTTATTAAAACACACGTTTGACAGTTAATTCAATTGCTAACAAAGTTGTAGCATGGTCAATAAAAAAAAAAGTTATTTCATAAGTGAGATACATATATCCTCTAGATGCAAAATTATCTGATAATAGGGTGTGTTTGAATGGATTCAGACAAAAACACATTAGTGAGATTAGACTGTGGCTATTTTTTTCTATTCCCTTGTAGTATTTAAGGTGTACAGTATGTCCCCAGAGGCTCCAAGATTTTTATTTATCCCTGCTCAGGTCTACTCCTGACAGGGAAAAACCACGGAAAAAGAGTTTGCCCCCATCCTTCCAGTTAGTTGTCTGCTATCCCTCTGCACAGGCTACTATCTCGATCCCATGCCCACTACAAACCAGTGGTAATATGCCCTTTTGCTTCAATAGCATGGGACCAAGCACTGCAGAAGTTCACATGGCATCATTGGGTCAGCTTTCAAGTATGCCACTGAGTTATGGAAGTAAGGATTTGGAGCATGAACTTTAGTGAAGACATGATAAAACTGTGCTTACATCAATGGCAACATAAAGGGACAGAAATAGGTTGACTCTGCAATTGATCATAACCCTTAGATAGCCAAGAAAAATCTGACTTTCTTGCCAAGTACTTTTCTACTTGACCAGCAATTATTGTTTTCTGCATATTTCAGACAGAGCTGAAAATAGCTAGCTGCAGTTATTTTTGTCTGAGGGCAATAATATTCAGTTTATAGAGTGCTTTCTCCAAAAAAAGTTCAGAGCATTGAGAAAGTATCTGCACTTACAGAAACCTTCCTTTGGTGGATTTCACAAGAAGGGAAGGCTTTCAGCATTTTTGTTAGTTTTCATATGGGACAGCCTGCTTTCCTGGAAAATATGAGAAAACTTCTTGTCTTTTTTTATTAAAAAACCCACGGTAATTAAAACCAAAATCTAAACATGGTCAAACTGACTTTGGAGCCTGTTTTCACTTAATTGCAAGCAGTCTGATTTTTAGTAAATGTATTTTAGAAAATATCCAGAGACTTAAAAATGCAGTCAGCCATTTGGTGAGATTTTCCAAAGTACACTTAGGTGTAGCTCCCCATTGCTTTCTAAAATAGCCCTCCTCCTCCTCTATCACCCATCTGTCCTCCTGTTCCCGTCTTAGTGCTTCCCCATTGCATCGGTGCATGTTTGATGGCAGGGAGTTCAAATCAACTGGAAGTTAATCTTATGAAAAAATGGACCAGTTTCCTCCTCAGAGCAGACAGGAGGTGAGGGATTAGGGATGTCTTTGGCAGCAGTTCATTGTCAGACTGGTTTATCTGTGTGGAGGAAACCACTCCTTAGCTACCCATTTGGACTAAAATAATTTTAAAAGTTTGTCTCTGGATCCCTGCATGGGGACTGAGCTGCCTAACCTCAGCTTTCAGAAAAGTACTGGCAACACTGAGCGTAAAAACAAGTGTAGCAATGGCCTCGAAGGAATTGGCACATACATGAAGAGCAGCAGGGTGCAGCCCAGTCCTCTGTGTGCCCGCATCCTGTCCTCACTGACAGCAGTCATCTTACTCACAGCGGTCCGTGCTGATGCTGTTTGCTTGAAATCATTATCTCACTTGACAATCAGTGAAACGTTAAGCAAAATACCTCTGTGGCATCCTCAGAGTGGAAAATTTAAAAATGTTAATGCCTTCTGAACAGCCTGAGCCAGTGCTGGGTCGACCCTGTTTGGCTCTCTGTCTGCTCTGTAAGTCAGCCTCAGCAGAAAGTATCAGTGATGCTTTAAATTTCTGTTATGTGCAAACCTTTGGCCGGTGTTTGCAAAGGGAACTGACAGGGTATTACTGACTGGTAATACCCGACAGGTAATACCTGTCGGGTATTACCACGCATCTCTGCACACACGGGGAAATGGAGCACAGAGAGGTTCAGACACAGATACTGAGGTGGTCAGGTGAGCAGTTTCCCTTCAAGTCACTGGCTGAGTATTGGGAAATGAAATAAATGGACTCTAGTAGCAAGATAAATCCCTTTCAATCCCTTGTCCTGGGGAGGGTGAACACTGGAGGTATATCTACACTGCTAAATAGAAGAGGACCAGGGATTACACCCAGGTACTTGATCTCTGATGATCCTGCCTCAGTTTTGGCCATCCCCAATGAGCTATCTCCAAGACACTTTTGCTTTAGAGGTGCCTGGCACTGAGCAGCATGGCTGCAGGCTGGCTAGCACCACACAGCCTCTGCCATTGAATAGTATGGACCTGGTCTAGATGTGCCATCGGGACCATATATATAGCATTTTCCAATCTGCATCAGCTACCTGCGGTACAAACTTCTGATTCTCGCTTTGAAATTTTCAGCAGCAAAGTAATAGAGGACAGGATCGAGGCAGCTGTTCATGGCAGCAAGGCAGAGAGTGACCACCAGTGCTTTGTGCACAGACAGGTTGTCCTGGCTGCAGCTGCCATACATCAGGTGGACTGTTCGCAGTATGTGATATGGCAGGAAACAGAGGAGGAAGAGGATGAGAGTGATGATGATGGTTGACAGTGCCTTCTTGTGACAGACTGCCTTCTTGCACTGTGGAGTCCTGGACTTGAGCAACGCTTTGATTGCAAAGACATAGCAGACAATAATTGTGCAAAATGGCAGAATGAAGCCCACGACGATGACAAAGCTGTTCATCATGAGGAGCTTGTGAGCACTGGAGGGGTGGAGGTCCAAGCACTTGGCTGTGATGGCGTACCCAGCGATTCCCGGGCTTAACAGAGGGCTGGAGGCTGCCAGCACGAAGACCCATATGGCTGCACATGTTATCCTGGCATACTTCATGTTGGTTATTTTCCAATGTTTGAATGGGTAGACGATGGCTATGAAACGAACCACGCTGAGCATGGTGAGAAAATAAATGCTGCAGTACATGTTCACATACAAGGTGTAAGTCATGATCCTGCAGATGATATCACCAAATATCCAACGTGATCCCAACAGGAAATACGTGGCCCGAAAGGGCAAAGTGCTCACAAACATGAGATCTGAAACAGCCAAGTTTTGCATGTAAATGTTAACTGAGGTCTTCCTCTGTGAAGGCTGGAAGAAAACGTAAATGGATAGGCCATTTCCAACAGCACCAAGAAAGAAGATAAAGAGATACATGATGGGATAAATGACTTGCTTGAAGCTGTCAATCGTACAGTTGGAGCTGCTGGTGAAGTTGTTGTCTGGTGCCATCTCAGAAATATTCATAATCTAGAGCCAGGCTCTCCGTCTTTCTGCAAAGTTAAAAGAAGTTGTGTGAGTGCTGTGTTACAGGCTGGGCAGGTTGTTCAGCTATTGGGGACTATTTCACTGAGGGCAGAAATTGCAAGATGCTGAGAGCAGAGGAAAGAAAAGGTTTGTTAATGAGTAATCACTTGTGATGCCCCAGTAAATACACATCTCAAGACATAAATCTCCAAGTCATCTTTAAACAGTTTCAGTATTAGAGCAGCTGGTTGTTGTTTCAACCTATGAAAGTGCTGCCTTTTAAAGGAGAGTGCTCTGTGTGTGTTTTAATGGCAATTCTCTGATCACTGTGCAAAACAGGCCAACTTGCTGTCATCCATTTTGTAGCAGTAAGGTTCTAAGTCCCCAGTTACCTGCCATCGGAACATCAAAATCTGATCAGAAAAGAAATCACTGTCCACTGGTAAATTAGTGTTTCAGATTAGGATGAAAAGCCAAAAGAACTGAATTTGCTGAATGGAACTAGTGACATTTTTCTGGTACATTGTCTGCTGTTGGCAACATGTCACTGAACTTTCCTGAGCAATACCAGAGGTATATGGATACACCTCTGAACCTATAAATTAAGGACTTTTTGACATTAAACACTGCATAAATACTATGTTAGGTATGCACTGTTCCTTTTTTAACTCCCTCCTCCTTACACTGTATTTCTTCTTTCCTTTAAGTTTCTGATGGTTTTCCATGTCTCTTTTTGTGGGACCTTTGCTTCATTTACCACTATCTCAACCTTTTTTGTGCTCAACTGCTCTGCATCAGACAGTCAACTACACCCAGTGCAGCTTCCAGGGCAGCCCACGTTTACAGCCCTAATGAAAACGGTTTGAGAAAATGGGCTGTGTTCACAGAAAGTGACATTTTTCCTCCTATGAGGCTATAATTCAATCAAATCAAAACCACTCATCACTAAAATGCTCCAAATAATATTTTTTTTCTCATTAGAGCCTATTTCCTTGCTGAACTCCCAATTTCTTCTCTCAGCTGACCTGCAGCTAGTAGTATATTGAAAGGAAGGTTTCAGTATTATTGCTCGTTTAAGAGTGGCAAGCAATTCCCTCTCTGCATCTGCCAACATATTCTAGAGATGAAGCATGGAAAATTTTAACCTAAAAACCAGAACTACATGGCATTTCTAAATGCACAAAAAAGAAGCTTTTAATTTGCCTCAGAGAGAGTGATAATGGGTCGATGATACATGACTGCATCTTATCTTATTAAGGACCTCACTGACTTCATGATTTGAAATTAATTTATTTGTACAGGTAGTCTCTCTAGGGGGAAACATAAGCTCTAGATCTGGGTGCTCTGCAAACCCAGTTATCACATGCAGTATTCCCCTGCACTGTAAACAGGAGCTAATTTGCAACCTCAAGCCATGATGTGGGAGCCTGAGCTATGTTCAGAGCATCCCATGGTACCTTCAGGGTGGTGCATCAGAGTCTGGATCCCTTAATATAGAAACCAGATGTGCCTCAGCAGTTGCCTTTTAATCTGGCCCTACTGCTATGGGGAGCATGGGAAGCGTGACCCCTGGGCTGGGTTCCCAAGAAAAGGGACTTAGCCCGCATGTTGTGAGATGGAAGCTCAGCGAAGGGGTACATTTACTCACACTGAAATCATACCCATCCCTGCAGTGCCTGAAATTATCCCTCCAGAAAATAAAGATAATAATCTCTACTGAGCTTAGGAGTGATGAAGACTGGAAGTGGGCAAACTGGATACCAGGGCTCAGCAAAAATCCAGACTCAGTAAACACATGCTCCTGAAGGAAATCTCCTCCGCATTTGAGATCCTCTTTCCTTCATGGAGGGGAGACACAAGGTACACTTCCTAAGAACAAATCTTTTGCAATCAGAGTACTTTTGAATGGTTTTGGTTTTCTCTACAAGGCAACTGTCTGACATACACATTTTCTGTGTGGGATCAAGGACCAGCTTTTCTCCTGATTGAATCTGATCTCCCCATTTTGCAGGAAAACATCACAGCCCATCATTTCCCACATGGGAAGAGCCCTTTTGACTGTATTTTGCTATGCCCTGAGCATCCTTGCCTTTAGAAACACCAAAACATTAGAAAATATCAGTGAAGAGTTCTGTCACCTGTTGAAGCATTCCTGCTGTGTGTGAAACCTGTGTTAGAGGAGTCAAATGAGGATGAAGAACTTGGAGCATGGGCAAATTCAAGCCCTGCTGAGCACTACGAGTGATGGCTTGTGGCCTGATGCTATCTGCTGAAGGATGGGATTAGGCAACAAAAATTCAGTTGGTGAAAAGCCCTTGGGTCTCTGCACCCTAGGGAGAGCACTACAAGCACAGAGGCTGAGACACTTTGCTCAGGCTCTTCACATGAGGTTATCTAGCTAAGAGCTACTGTTAAAGCTATTTTGTGCTCCTCATTTCTCCTTCCAGCTAAAGACCTTTAGGAAACTAGGTGTGCATATGTAATTGAGAAACCTCAGCATCCTTGGACCTGGCAAGAAAGCCAGTATTGTAGAATCGAAGAATCATACAACGGTTTGGTTTGGAAGGGACCTTTAGAGGTCATCTAGTCCAACTCCCCTGCAGTGAGCAGGGACATCTTCAACTACATCAGGTTGCTCAGAGCCCCATCCAGCCTGACCTTGAATGTTTACAGGGATGGGGCACCTACCAACTCTCTGGGCAACCTGTACCAGTGTTTCACCACCCTCATCACAACAGAATTCTTCCTTAAATCCAGCCTAAATCTAACCTCCTTTAGCTTAAAACCATTACCCCTTGTCCTGTCACAACAGACCTTGCTAAAAAGTCTGTCCCCATCTTTCTTATAAGTCCCCTTTAAGTACTAGAAGGCTGCAATAAGGTCTCCCCACAGCCTTCTCTTCTCCAGGCTGAACAACCCCAACTCTCTCAGCCTGTCCTCACAGGAGAGGTGCTCCAGCCCTCGGATCATTTTTGTGTCCCTCCTCCAGACCCGCTCTGACAGTTCCATGTCCTTTCTGTGTTGGGGGCTCCAGAGCTGGACGCAGCACTCCAGGTGGGGTCTCACCAGAGCGGAGCAGAGGGGCAGAATCACCTCCCTCGCCCTGCTGGCCACGCTGCTTTTGATGCAGCCCAGGATACGGTTGGCTTTCTGGGCTGTGAGTGCACATTGTTGGCTCATGTCCAGCTTTTTGTCCACAAAAAGTGCTCAGACCCCTCTCCAAATTTTCCAGACAAAACTTTCAAGCTGTTATGGGATGTCTAAGAGAAACAGGCTGGAGACCAGCCAAGTGAAAGCTTTTAATCACCATGGCGCCTGCCCTCAGTCAAGGGCCAGGAACAACCGTGCATTTATTATATGTAGATGATCCTATCACTTGTGTTTTAACATGCAGATCAGTGTCGAAAGGAAGGTGCAGTGAAAGATATATTTCACACAGGACTACATCAAGCAACCACAGAGGAGAAGGGAAGAATTTTACCCCTCCAAGCCAGAGATTTTCAGTAGCCAGCTAAGGCCAAGTGGCTCCCAGATAAACAGAAAAGAAGACATATCTAAGGACAGGCAATAAACTTTGTTTTCAGCAAGAGCATCCAGACTGTCTCCTGGGTCAGCAACAAACAAGGTGGGTTTCAGGTGGGAGATTGGACCTACAGGGTCCCTAAAAGACTTCAGAAGGGAGATTGGCAGTAAGATCTAACATCCCTCTGAGAAAAAAAAGAGAGAGAAAGGGACAATCTGAAACCAGAGTCTCTCATAAGCAGTACTGCATGACTTATCTGATGGAAACTCCCTACAGGAGATTTTTTCTATATATGAGCTTCCCCAATAGAAGCTATCAAGTAGAAGCAGCTGACGTGTGTCCCAAGGCTCTGACAAGCACCCTGGCAGGAGAGAGAGAGTACATCAGCTGGGAGAGGAAAAAGGAGTTTTTTTCTGAAATAACTGCTGTGTAAGTAGATTAGATGTAGAGTTTGGGTGGTTTTTTTCTTTGCTTTACCTCTGTGAAGATTTTTAGAAACATTTACAGCTTGATTAGTATGGATTTTATAAATAAACATTTACCTTTTATTATAAATTACATATATTATAAATTACATATATTTGTCATGGACAGGGTGCTGGGCCATCTTGTTTAGACTCTGCTCTTCCTAGAAAGGTTGGACTAGATGATCCCTGAAGTCCCTTCCAACCTGTGATTCTGTGTCTGTGTCTGTGTCTGATTGTCCCGCTCTGCTCTGCGCTGGTACGGCCTCACCTCACTGTGTGCAGTTTTGGGCACCACAGTACATTAAGGATAAAAAGCTGCTAGAGAGTGTCCAGAGAAGGGCCACGAAGTTAGTGAAGGATTTAGAGGAGAAACCATACAAGAAGTCTCTTGGTTTGTTCAGCCTGGAGAAGAGGAGGCTGAGGGCAGACCTCATTGCGGTCTGCAGCTTCCTCACAAGGGGAGGAGGAGGGGCAGGCACTGATCTCCTCTCTGGTGACCAGTGACAGGACCCGAGGGGATGGCAGGCAGATGTGCCAGGGGAGGTTTAGGTTGGACATTAGGAAAAGGTTCTTCCCCCAGAGGGTGGTGGAGCACTGGAACCGGCTCCCCAGGGAGGCAGTCATGGCACCAAGCCTGACAATATTCAGGAAGCCCTTGCACAACGCCCTCAGAGACATGGTGTGAATTTGGGGCTGTCCTGTGCAGGGACAGGAGATGGACTTGATGACCCTTGTGGGTCCCTTCCAACTCAGGACATTCTATGATTCTATGATCATGAATAAACATTTTGCCTTTTATCTTAGCCTGGCTTGAGTGTGGTTTATGGTAAGGAGGTAACAGAAGGACATTACTTGCCTAAGGTGAATCTAACTTCCTTAACAAATGGATGGGTGTGCAAGCCAGGTGGGGAACTGAGAGAGCAAAAGTAAGAGGAGATTTGTTTAATTGGAGGAGATACTAAACTAATAGAAGTGCCCCAAAACGATAAGATTTTAAGCTGAGGATGCAGGTAGCAGTCTAGCAGCAGAGTGGCATCTACCCCATAAACTGCCCAGCATGTAACATGTATGGCCACCTTCCCAGGCCAGGTTTTGTGCATGTATGTGCAGGGCAAGGGGCTGGGGATGCAGAGGGATGAAGCTGGCTGTCTTCAGGCAAGAGTGGCTCAGCAGGAGCAGGTCTGCCTGGGGAGTAGACCTCATGAGATGTCTGTGCAGATCTCTCGGGGGTGCAGGAGAGGAGCCAGTGGCACCACGGCCAGTGGTGGCTGTGGTCATTGTGGGCACCAGGGATGAAGGTGGGGCTCAGCTACAAGGCAAGAGAGAAGCTCAGGTCAGACCCAGTGTTTCAGTGCATGGATGAGACAGTAGAGAGGAGAAATTCAGGTATATAAGGAACTGAGGGATCTTTTGGGATAAAGACAAGCAATACAGAAATGAGAGACTGCACTGTACGCAGAGTGAGGCCAGGCTGCTAGTGCTGCAGAATGAAAGGTTTGCAGAGAAGTATTTAATTAGAAGCAACAGGGGAGCTGACAGGCATGAGAGCGCAAATGGGCTGGACTGATGAGACCTGCAAGGGCAGTTATCTGACATCCAGTGCATCTCTGACAAGGCCAGCAGGGAAATAAAGCCCAACTGCAATAACTAGTGAAGGTAAATGCAAATGCCCACAAATCCAGTTGCCTGGCACGTGCTATCTTGAGTGACTAAGCAAAAACAAATTTTTATGTAATTCTGCACTGATGCTTAAAGCCTGAAATGAGACGGAGGAACTGGAAAGCTTGGCATGAGACAGCAACCCTGGTGTAATGGGAACTTGAGAGACCTGCAGGGGAGAGGATAATCCATGGAAACCTGTGTTGCCATGCTACCAGCTTTATGGTAATGATAGTGTAGGATGCACAGGTGGAGGACTGGCACTGTGCATGAAGGACTCTATAACTTGCAACAGCATAAAGATATTACGGCTAAAGAGAAGCACTACAGAGTCCTTGTAGGCAGACATTCCATACTCTTATAATAAAAATATAGTACTAGGAACGCACTACCAAACTCCTCATCATGATGGTAACAGTCATCAGAAAATGCTAAGTGAGAGTAGGAAGCTGAAAGCAGGTAGCAATAGCAGGAGATTTTGGGTGCCTTTAAAAAGATGTGATGCTGCAGCAGAACGAGGTATAATGTCTATATGCAACAAAAGCCTGATCACTAGACTAATTAGTCCTGCAAACATATGCACAACACAAGATGCTATTCTACATTTCATCTTAAGCACTGCACAGGTCCTAGGTCAAGCAGTTTTTGGTGGAGGGAGCCCTGTACTGGCAATCACAGGTGAGCTAGGTTCGGCAGTGTTGTGGAACAGAGAAGCTGTCCCAGAAGAAAGAAGCCTACATGATTTTGGGGACTGTTAAGGAAAACAATCAGACAATTCAACAAAACCTGAGTTAGAAGCTGACATTCCAAAAGAAATAGATATTTTTTATAAAACTTGAGCCCTACGTCTATCAATAGAATAGTTAGCAGGACTATTATAGGGAAAAGATCACCATTTAGAAAGCAGAAGGCTTGTCCAAATGGGGAGAGCATGAAAGCCTGTATAATGGCAGGTCAAATATGGAGAGGAAACTTAAGAGCATTAAAAATTTAAAAAGTGAAAAGCACTTGGTAAAGGATGCTTAAGCTGATAGTAAGTTTTGCAACCCACTGAAAGATGAAAGACTGCTAGGGAACTGGCAGGGCTGCCCAATGGCAAAAGGTCTCTTAGGGACAACAGGACCATAGCAGAGAAACTCAGTGAATTCACTCTTCCTCACCAAAGATGTTGGGATATTTTCACACCTGATGCAGCAAACAGGCCAGAGGAGCTAGCTCCACTCGAGGGATGTGTGCAGGAAGTATTAAATCAACCAGATAAGTGAGACATCAATAAGTAATGAGGACCAGATGGCATTCATACCAGTATCCCAAAGGACTGCAGCTCCGAGACTGCTGGCCAAGGCACGTAACATACCATTACAATCAGGCACTGTGCCAGGGGACTGACACGTCACCAGTGCAGCTTTCATCTACAAGAAGGGCTTAAGAGGGCAGCTTGATGCCCACGAGTTGGTCGTCTCAGTGCTGGGAGCTACCAACTGCTGAGACCGATTTCCACCTCTGATACGTTGTGAGGGGTCTGTAACGAAGAACGAAGGTGCCTAGTTCATTGAAATGCCAGTCTGCTGAGAAGGAGTCAGCATGTCTTCTGAAAAGGAAGATTCTACCCCACTCACCCACTGAAGGGCTGTGAGACTGATGGATAAAGGGGGACCAGTGGTAATTTTATATGTATATATGTGTGTATAT
>VZTV01079149.1:0-13377 GCA_013400875.1 Anhinga rufa
CATTCTATGATTCTATGAAGGCCTAGCCTACTATCACTTTTCTTCTTTACACACTGGTGTTTTGCAGTACAACTCATTCAGACCAGACAACCTCATTTTAATTCTCTGAAAGCCTTTTGTTATTTTCCTTTTTGTATCTCAGGGTTGGGAATTAACATGACTTAGAGAATTTGATAAAATTGTGAGGGAAGATGGTCAAAGAATGTGATGTTGTAAAAACCCGTTGCACAGGTTTGGTATATGTTTGCCTTAGCAGCATACCTGCCACACCAAAAATTTCAGTGTGAAACAGACACTAGAATTTGTTTGCAGCAGGTCTCTTGCTTAGCAGAATACAAGACATTGCTCTTCCCAAGAGCCTGAGCAAATGGTACCTGTTGTGCAGTTTTTTTAGGTTTCCAGTAACTGACAACTGAAGTGTGTTATGCAGAAAAGGGTAGAATGGAAGAAGCACTGTGGGCTTGCACATGGCGCTGCCAGCAAAGAACACTTGCCATGGGAATGTTCGAACCAGTGGTGTTTTCTTGTAGCCATTATTTATCACTGTTTCTGTAGAATTAATTTCCATGGAAAATGTGAAGCTTGCAAAAGTTAAATTTGGAAAAATTTTTATACAATTTGGCTAAAACCTGTGAATTTTTGAATGGGGACTGTGCCTGTGTAGGAGGTGGAATTAGGGCTCCTGATGCTCTTATTCTTCTCTGTTTCCCAACCAGGCCCTTCGTCCCTTTTCACCTAGCCAAGAGGGGAAAGGGTTTGAGAGAGAAGACCCTGCCCACAGATGCAGAGCCTGACTTGGGACCCTTCCCACAGGACAACTTGCAGGAGTTAAGTTGATCAAATAGACTTTCCCCATGCACACATTCTGCCTCTTGCCTGGCTGGAAAAGGCACGTTTCGCCCCAAAAAGCGAAGCCAGTGGAGGAGGTCCGGGCAGCGACCCCCGCGGCGACGGCCGGGGGCGGGGCCGGGGCTGCGCGCTCTGCCTCCTCCCCGCCCGGCACCGGCTCCTCCCTCCTCTCTGTGACCGAACAGTGGCGTCAGCCAATCGGCGCCCGGGCAGCGGGCCGGAAGCCTGCCTGCGTTGCNGGCGGGGCCCGAGCGCGCCCCCGGTGCGCCGCCGGACCGCGCCCTTCAACCCTCCCCGTGCATAAAGGGCGAACTGAACCAGAAGGCAACACCAGAGAAGCCCAGACCCTGTGAAAATTAGGAAATTTTGAGCCACTCTTTGGAGCGAAGGTAATGTTTAGGAAGAGTTCAATAACGCAGTGCCTTGCACGGTCTCTTGAGCGTTGCATCTGAATAAGCCAAAGGTGGACTTTTCTAGGGCATGAAGGTGAACGAATGGTTGGGTGAGGACGCAGTGTGGTTTTACACCAGTCCTGAAGTCCAAGCAGCTCTCCTGCCTAGCCAACAGGCACGGGCAGTTGGGATCCTCTGAGCTCAGATCCCACTTTTTCTGTTTTCACATATTTTGTACCTGCATTAAATAACACAGCCTGATGCCCTGTCCTCATCCCATTGCTTGACACCAAAGTACCAGATGACTGGATTCCTGCAGAGCTCAGGGGCCCAGTTATAAATAAGTAAAAAGGTCAATGAGTGAAGGACTTGAGCGACTTTCTCCCCTCAGACCAGCTAGCTGGTAATAAATAGGTGTGTAATAGTGCTTACTGCAAGGATAACGCATTTATTCTCCAGAATTCATTTCCACAGAGATTTGCCTCGCAAGAACAGTGTGTAAATAAACAGCATTTACCAGGTCAGATATTCTGATTTCCTAATTCCCCCCTTTCTTCATATAAGGTTATGATTTCAACCAAACCAAAAGAATTATTTCTTATATTTGGGCAGAGGATGTCAGTAATACAAAAGAACTGCTGGGTCACTAGAACCAGTCTCCAGCCTTCTCTGGCAACACTGTCATAAATAAAGTTAATTAAATAAAATAAACTTAATTACTGCATAATTGTACATAGTACATGTATAGTACAAACACCAAGTATACAATGACTGCTATTGACATCAGTGAATTTTGGACTGACCCATAAAGTTTTAGGTAGGAAGAGAATTGGATCTAAAGAAAGATGTGGGCATTTTAATAGGTTAGAGGAAAATTACAAAAACCTTTGACTAGGCTGATTTTCTCATCACAGCAAACACCTTAAATAGTTATCAGAATCATATAGAGACCTCAGGGTTATATATTTTCCTTCTCTTGCATTCTAACAAACTTTTGCGCATGTGCGCACACATGCGTGCGCACACACTCACACTAGTGATTTCTGTCCTATTCTAGTGTAATTGATAGAGGTACACCTTTGCAGATAGTTTTAATTTGGTATAACCAACTGTTTAAACAGTGGGAAAAAAAATGTTTGTTAGAAAATTCCCAGACAGTTCTAGCCCATTTGTATACATCAGAAAACACTGGCTTTTTAACCTGGTATTTAACCTGGTTTTGAGTAGTCTTGCCTTGTCCTTCTAGCTGTCTGCATCCATGTTCAATGAAGGTGTAACCACAAGCCTCTGGGCTGCAGATAGTATGGGGGAGATGTTACTGCTATACATGCAGCTGATCCTCTATGGAACAAGCTTCATACTTGGAGGTTTCTGAGTGTGCATTACTCATAAGACATTTAAGCCAGGCTGCTGTGATGTTAGATTTTATAGATTTACAAAGTCTTGAAGCTGCCAGAAGTGGGGGTACATGCCAATATTTGTGTGTTCAGAGCTTGCAAATTGTTTCTTGGGATAGGAGGATGCATAAAAACATGGGTTGTACTCAGCTATGACAAGATAAAGCATCCTGAATTAGAAAACTATGAATTTCCTACATCTCGGTGATCTTTAAGTTTAATCAAATAATGGATTATTCTTTTCACATGACCATAGGAAAAGATTAGTCTCTAGGACTAATCAAAGGAGACTCCTCCAGCCAGGAACTGTGGAGAAAATACAGTGCTGAGCTGGAAAAATGTGAGGGTTTTAATGTGTGGTTAATTTCCTAAAAATATTGTTGGAAACGTAAGAATGTTTTTTTCCTTTTATCTTTCGGTGAAAAACAGATCCAACATTAAGATACTACAAATTATCCAATATCTTTGTCCAACTTATGTTTGAGTACTTTGCCTTAACAGATCTTTAAAATGATTTATAATTGAGCAGTACAAAATAACATTTAACACAAGAGAAAATGCAGCTTAAGAAGTTGGTTTAATTTCATTTGTTTTCCCTTAAAGAATAACGGGAAGCCTCATAGAAAACATTTTATTTGGAAAGAGCCTGAAGCAAGGCTTTTTGCCACTCAAGACAGGATGTCATTCTGGTTCTTTCTGACACCTCTTTTATATGTAAATGTAATGAAAACCCAATAAAAGGGAGGAAAAAAGACTTACCTTTACCTTGACTGTAAAGTTAGGGAACAGCCTTAGAAAAAATCTTGTGACTGGACTGATTTAGTGTTGGGGAATTAGAAAATCTAGATTAATTTCCTTCTATTTCTGACTTGCTGTGTTATGCTCTGTGGATCACTTAATCTCTCTCTTTCTATATCTGCTTTCTTAGACCAAGTTGTTCTCCTTTGTCTTTTTGCACAGTCCAGCCCAGATTGAGAAATCAGGATCTCTTGGTACTACTGTAGTGCAAGAAGTTGTTGCCTGTTGCTTCTTATTTAAAGCCCTTTGAGACATTTGTAATTTATATGGTAGTGAAGTTAGGTAATACAATTGAAATAACTTCTCTTTTAGAATACTTGTGATTTTAGTCCAATTTACATTCATCACCTTTATTAAATGACCCACATAACAACAACTGTGATATCACAAACAGATAACTTATGACTTCAAGCTCTGAGTGATGAACAGGCAGAATGACTATACAATATCGAATGTAGTATTGAAGGCAAACAAAACGAAAACTCAGAGTGAAATGGGGGTTTGCATAAACAAAGGCTTACACAGCCAGGAACTCTTGAATCTGAGATACTGGATTAACCAGTATCTTTCTGCAAGCTAAAATTAGTTTATTCTTTTTTGACACCGACAGCCTGATCTGTAGCCGGGCTTCCACCAGGCTGTTATATTTGTATTCCACCATTTTAGAGCCATATGTTTCCCCCTTTGGTTAATGTATCTCTATGGCCTGTCATACACTTCCTCAGGCAGGCATTCTCATAACTCTGTTATGTGAGTCCTGATTTTGTAGGCACTCTCCAATTATAGATGACCTCTCCAAAGAGCCTCCTGGATGTAAGCCACTGACACCTCAAGCAATTCATATAAATCCTTTCCAAATCTTTATCAAGCACTGTTTTTTAAAATAGTAAAGGAATCAGTTGTTCCCACTATTTATATTGCTTGTTTATGGTCCTCCCTCCTAAATCCAAATGTAAAAATTGTCTCTGCCTTTAGAGGGAGTCAGACATGTCCAAGGGGTATTTCTTTGAGATGTATAAGCTTGAAAGCTCTGTGACCTTTGTTTTAGCTCTGTGTTTATCTGGTGCAAGGATTTACCTTGTCCCTTTCTGTGCTGGCATATGGGAACAGTAACAGTAAGCCAGCCATATAGTTTAAAAGGAGTTTACAGGCTGATACAGCTGCACATGGAGAGGCTGTGATATCAGTCAGCATTCATAAACAGTACATAAACTGATTCCCCAAATTGTTACAACTGTTCCTGTGTTTTGTCCATTGAATAAGCCTGGTTGTGTCCTGGCAGAAGGAGGCTTCATGCAATGTGCTCTTCAACAAGGTAAACTCTGTTTTTTTTGTCAGCTGGGAGGTCTCCGTGTGGAATTATAGCTAAGTCAAAAGCAGTAGTGTTGAGGATTCATTGGAAACAGCCAATTTAATCCCTCAGCTAGCACAAGTATGTTTTGTTCAGTTCAGTCAAGGAATCCAGGCTTATAAAATGACCTTATAATGGGTTTTGAGGAATTGTTTACATCAGAGAATCAAGAGAGATGAAAAACAGAGAGGGTCACTCTTCAGAAATGGGCTGCATACAGGAAATAGGAAACGTATGTGTCAACTTTGCTTCCAAGTTCCAACACTGACATGAAAGACGACATAAAGAAGGCCATTTCAGGGAAGAAGTTTCCACTTGCCCGTACAGGTTGAATCATACATGGCAGCTAAGAGAAGGCAGCATTACTGAAGCATGGATAATAATGCTATTGTTGCAATTTCTGGTTAGAATAAGCTTGAAAACAGTGTGCAAGGGTTCCAGTTCCCTCTTCAGGACAAGAACATAAGAGATGTACTGAGCTATTTGCACTCTTGTCTTTCTGTTCTATTTTGGATAAAGTGAAGCTCTCAGCCTGATGCTGAACTAGCCATAGTATTTTACTTGCTTTTAATTAAATTGAACTCATCCATTAGTTGCAAGTGCCCTATCACTGCAGTTCATGAGATTGGTTTTTAAGTATTTTACTCCCTGGAACTGCAGTGGAGAGGAATGTTTTCCCACAGCTATATGCAATGATCAACCATACCTTCCCACTGCAACATTTTTAAGAGAAAAATATAAGGGAGTTCTATGTTTTGAAAAGAAATGTTAAATTGTAATCCTGATTTACTTCCACATCTGTACCACTGAGCTTGAGAAAAGAAGATTTGAACTGCTCATATGACTTTTCATTTCACACTGAATTTATAGGAAGTTTCCAAATAATAACGGTCAACTTGGCAGGAATAAATGTAGACCAAATGGTGTAATCCCCACAAGGAAGCATAATTCTCCTATGAAGTATTTACAATAGCAAGCTTGGAAATCCAACAATAGGTTATATTGTTAATAGGTTGTTTATAGCATCTTTTATTGACTGATTCATTCTTAATGGTAACAGATTTATTCACCTAACATTCTTCATGTGGCAGGCAGTTCGATGTCCATTGTTGCTTTAAGAATCCTCTCAGGTAGCAGAAAGCATTGTTCTGACATAAACCAATAAATAGGACATAAACAGGACCTTGCAAAGTTCACAAGTTCCCTGAAATGTAGCTGAACTTTCTGATGCTCCCTTCCTGTGACCCTCCAATAACCCTTATCTCCCCTGCTTTCATGACCCTTCAATGTTTCCTTGGCTCTCTGTTCCCTTCATCCTCCTAAAGAGCTTGGCTACTTCCCAACTTGGATTCATCCAACAGGCCACCCTCCTTGGAAACTCTCCCAGTCTTTGAAAGGGCCTTGCAGTAGAGTAGGCTCAATGCTAGTTTGCAGATTTACATTTCACATACTGTTGAATCATTCACCTAACTGAATCACATGCACAACTTGGTCAAAACTGGCAAATTCCTGCAGGGGCAAGTTGTGGTACAAAGTGATCAGCCTTCTGTAAAATTAAGATCAGAAATTTTAGTCCTTCTAAAAGGAAAACAAGGGAAAGGCTTTGGCATTTGTTGTAAAAATAGATTTTGTAATACTTTCTACACAGCTAGTGAAGTTTTTGCATTAAGGGAACATTGCTGGTGAGGGCAAAAATTATTTCTTTAAAATGGGATAGCACCAGTTTGAAGCCAGCTAGCTGAGTGAGTATTATTAATTGCTACTATCCAAACTGCTTGCAACCCTTGTTTCTTTGTTAGTTTGTTGTATGCTTTTCCACTGGATATTTCACAGTTATACATTGTGAAATGTATAGGAGTCAGACAAAAAAAACTATTTTTATATCTGAAACAAAAATGCCAGTGCTACAGTTTTGTGTATCCTTTAACATATATTACATGCTTATCTGATAGCTTCAGACATGAGAGGATGCTACTTTACTATATTTTTCCACAGACTACAGTTATCTAATCAAGTTTTAAAGGAGGTGTTAAGTTTGAGTGCTAAGTACAATGTTCCTCAAGAATTTTATTTTTAACAGCTAACTACAACATACTTGTTCACAGAGGTTTGTTCCAGTACAATTCACAGATTGGCTCTGATCGTCTTCACATCTTCCAATTTGCATACAAACAAATCTGAGCTTCACAGGAAATTATGTAAAATGAGAAGGTGTCAAAAGTGTCCCAGGAATATGCAACTTTGTGAATATTTAAACAAGCAGTACGAACTCATCAGTCTAAACATCTTTGTGTGCTGGGCAAGAGGATAACTAATCATATGTGGACCTGGCGGCAACTTGTTTTTTCACTGTTGCCAATGTCCCTAAGGTATCCCCTAGAATATTTATGAGAGACTAGAATCAGCTCAGTGCTTCTCAGTGGCACAGGCAAAGTTTTAAGTTTGTCATCTGAAGGGTAATGACAAAACTATGTCCTTGCCCTTGGGTGTAGCAAAGTTCAGCGGATGGGTTGAGAGATGGGTGTGATAAGGATGAAAATGCTGTTGAGGGGGAGCAAAGTCTCCCGCTGTGGCATGACAAAAGAGCAGTTCAGAGCAGATCCAGGTTGGTTGGTGGCAGCAGAGAAAGTCACCTGAGACAGGTCAGTGGGATCTCTGGGTAGATAAGTTTGGGAGTTAGGAACCCCCTAACAGTTTGGAAGGGTTGCAATAAAATTTGGAATATTGAGTAAGGGCGAGGTGACTCTTAAGGGAAGAGCTGCCAACCCCACAGCAGTGACCATTACACCTTGACTCTATCCTTGGTGGTAAAATAAGCAATAATCAGCTGTTTTTTCTATTATAGCTAAAGTACACAATAGTGACCTTGCTCTCCTTGGCAGTTGCCTGTCTATGCAACCTCTTGCTTGCTTATGACTAAAGCTGGACTGCTAGTTATTTTGTATTCTTGCAATAAAACAATAACTTCTACCATAACATGCTTACAGTCTGAATTTTATCTTCTGATTCTTAGATGACCAGCACAAAAGATTGTCTCTGTGAGAAATGAACATTAAGTGATACAACACAAACTTGTCTGTATACAGGGACAGACTGCAAATTGAAAAACTGGAATATGTTTAGCACTGCCTTCTTGAGACTAAACAAACACAGTGCCTTTAGCCTCTCCTCATATGTCATGAGCTTCAGCTCCCAAAACATCTCAGTAGCTCGTATTGATAAACCTGCTCCATTTTATTAATATCTCTCCTGTACTGGGAGAATAAAGACTGGTCAGAGAATTTGAGATAACGAGTGCTGAGTAAAGGGGCCTAATAATTTCCTTCAACCTACAGACTGGGAACATTTTGCTTGCTGACTGTCCCTTTGGACATTGGACATTAACATCCCTCTATTTTTATTTCTCTTGAGATAGGCAAATTATGTTTAATTATCAATATAAATGGCTTAAAAATTAAAGACTGTGTCAGAAATACCAGTTCTGTCAATAAATGAAAATAAAGTATATCGAGTATATGAGGGTTCCAGAGCAGTGGCCCAGTCTGCCCAGAGAGGCTGTGGAGTCTCCTTCCCTGGAGACACTCAAACCCCGCCTGGACGCGGTCCTGTGCCCCCTGCTCTGGGTGTGCCTGCTCACGCAGGGGGGTTGGACAAGATGAGCTCTCGAGGTCCCTTCCAACCCTTACCCTTCTGTGATTCTCTGTGTGATTCTGTGATTATACTCAAAACCACATGTATTTCTGCAGCTTCAGTTGGTGCAAACCCATCTTCTTTCATGTCCTTCATTAATTTACATCCTCTGACACTAGAATTTCAGATTAACATTGTTCAGCTGATCATTAGGAATATGATATATTTGATGTTATTTGTCTGCTATTTAAAAATATAAAAAAGCAGTAAGGTAAACTGATCCTTGTGACAAACCACTGGCTGTTAAGCTTAACAAGAAAGTTGGTGTTTATTAATATGTACTGATTTAATTTATTTCAGGATCATGTAAAAACAAAACGCAAAATAAAAACACACAGAAACCCTCTTTCCCTACTGAAGTATGAAACTGAATTAAGAAGATGCTGAATAACAGACTTTCCCAAGCCCTTTATGTGTAGGAGAGAGATAAGCTTCTTGAAATGTTTTACCCTTCATGGAAACAAACATCAAGGAAAAAACATGTGAACAAAATCTGTAGTGCTCTGCCAAGTGCTGGAGAGGCCCATACTAGTATCCTTAGCATCTTGCCTTCAGAGCAGGTTTTGCCATCTAATGTGTCAGATCTTCCCAGAATTTTGCCAGAAGTTGTACGTCTAGAAGCTGGACCCCAGAAAAGGCGTCCAGGCACTGCAATAATATCAAAACGGTCAGATTCTTCAGACATGTCTCGGATGCCACTGAATCAGCCTGTCATCCCATCAAGAAGACCTTGCTTCAGGGTATGCTATATCTGTGGCAGAGAATTTGGGTCACAGTCTATTTCTATACATGAACCCCAGTGCCTAGAGAAGTGGCATATTGAAAACAATCGGCTACCAAGGCATCTCAGAAGAGCAGAGCCCAGGAAACCTGAAGTCCTTACTGGTGGTTCCTGTACACTTACAGCTGAAAATGAGGCGGCTTACCATAGTGCTCAAACCCAGCTCCTGCCCTGTGGAAACTGTGGCCGAACCTTCCTTCCTGACCGTCTCATTGTGCACCAGAAGTGCTGCAGAGGAGGTAGCAGTGGTGTGGGGCTATCAGACTCTAGTGCCCCTAAATCCAGTAAAGGACCACGCTCTGGGTCTGGCTCAGCAAGTGATGACCCACCTAAGACCCGTCAAGGAAAGAGCAGGGCTGCGCCAGCCGTATTAGACAAGGTAAATTGCTAAGCATGTGCTGTATGAAAGGGTGTGGATGCATTCTGATGCTAGGCACTCCAGGGGAGACTGGGTTCCCACCAAATTTAAAATCACTTTCCTTCAGAAGGATCTTTTGGCTCCATGCAAATGTTTCTCTGCTGAATAGTAGGTAAAGAAAAGAGGAATACTGTGTGTGTAAAGGAAACTGCTTATTCCTATTTCTTTAGATTTTCGTGTTGAAAAGGAGTAGTTGGGTTCTCATACTTTGTGGTCCTGTGAGAGTTATGTCCTCAGAAGGAGCTATTGTGTGCTATATTTCCCTAGGAGATTCTGTTGAGCAGCTTAGGCAAGCTTTGAATGTTATATGTTTTAGCAGGTATTAGGTATTTTTATTTAATTAATGTGAAATAGAATGTTTTATTATCTTGTGAGCACTCCAATGATTTTCATTTTTTACCGTTATTATTAACCTTGGCATGGAATATGAGTTTACTGAGGACTGCATGTTTAAAGGCAGAAACACAGAGTATAACAACAACAAAATAAACAAGACTCCACATTTCTTTCCACTGAATTTGATTCAAGATCCAAGTGTAAAGAAGCTGATTCACATTATCCAAAAGCTACACAAACTTTTGGAAAATGGCATATTTTTTTCTGCATTTGTTTCTGCACAAGCTGTCTTTCGGCCAGGAGTTTTGTAAAAAGATAGATGTCTAAATTTAGGTCCAGTGTCTAAAATAAAAGGCTTTATTTTTTTTTTTCAATGGAAGTTGGACTCCTGATTGCCTACATTACGTTTGAAAATGGGATTTAGCTTTCTCAGTCACCAAAGGAATGCAGTGGTATGCAGAGCATTTCTAAAAATGTTTTGAAAGTCAAAGCAAGCTGTATTTCAGTTTTCCAGCTGCTGAATAAAACGGAGATAATGGCATTACCCTACGAAACATGAGAATAAAGACAATGTGAGATATTTTTATATTATCCTATTTGAGGACACTAATTGATAGATATTGGCAAATTAGGTCCACTCCTCAGGTCTTTTATCAGCAAATTTCAAATAACCCACAAACAGTTCAAAGTGCTGCACAGGTGCATCTATAGTTACAGGAAAGGAGATATTCTTGTTGTGTTATACTACATTGTACCATTTACCAAAGAACTGACATTGCTCTAAACGTGATTGTTCAATGAAAGGCATGAGTATAAAGCAGAGAGTTTGTGTATCACACATAATTCTGTATGTTTAAAATAAAAAAGGGGGGGAATGGCCATTGTTATAATGTCACAAAACTCACAAGTTTCAAGTGTGGTTTGGCACTGAGAGTGACTCTGTAAAAATGTTGCCCTCTTGCACAACCTACCTGCTCCCTGTTGGATTCAGTCACATCTGCTGACTTGTTGAACAACAACATTATTACCACTTTTTACTTCTGTGAGCTCTGCAGAGCCAGGATGAAATGTGTTTGAATCTGTTATTCCTTCCGTGTGAACAACAGGTTTCCTCATTTACTTCCAAGCAGTTACAGTTATCAGTTGCAGCAGAACTAATGAGGCTGTACTGCTTGCAGTTTGTAATTAACTCTGAAGGATTTTATTATTAATGATGACTTTCAGAAAGTTATGATGGATTTTACCTCTCTGAGGTCCTTCATTTTATTATTTTTAGAGCCATCCATTTGCACAGAGGTATGCATTAAAGGCAGAGATAGGAGTGGATAGAGTGAAAGAAATATCCTGTGATCCCAGGGACTGTTCAGGACTGGCAGACTGCTTCTAAGAAGTGGTCAGTGGAAGCCTCTTTTCCATAGATTTAAATTCTCTGTGTAAGGGTATCCACCTCCAGCTGAAACTTTTGAAAGGTCCACACACTGAAGGATGTTGAAAAGCACTAAGCTCATGGAAGGACTGCAGATTCGCTATGAACAGGAACAAGGTCTGGGTCTCCTCTAGAGTCTTCATCTTTTTCCAGCATATGGTTTTAATTTTGCTCACCAGCCACTCAGCTGCTTATTAATTCTGTTTAAAATACCAGTAGTGGAGTGAAATGGCAACCTGCTTTGGTCCTGGCAGGAAAGTATTTGGGGCAGCTCATGTCTCACTTAACAGTGTGACACTGTGACAGTGAATTGTTTAAGTACTTGTTTAAAGTCCTGATTCAGCAAAATATCAGAGGGAAGGAATAACTGAAAAAAACCCCAACCCTTACATAAGTGTATTTAAGAACTGTAATGCTACTGTCACATTAATTTATGCAATGAAAGATGTCCTAAATTAAAAAGCTGGATTTTCTTCATTTTAAAAATAAAGATCTGACTGATTTGGTGGTACACCATGCAAGGGGCATTTTAACCTTACAACTGCAAGCACTTTTGCCTGTGTGCCTCTGTCCTGAAGCTCTCTCTCCCTTAGCAAGTGAGACCAGTCAACTAGACCAGTGTCATTACTGACAAACACCAGTTCAGCGTTAGATGCCTTTAGAGCTGGAGACTCAACAGCCTCCATAAGCCATCTCTTACAGTAACTATCCTCTCTCTCAGAATGCATGAACACATCTGAGTTAATCATGGTCTGGCTGTGGAAAACAAACAGCCTATGCTTAAAAGACTCTCAAGGATCACATCAGCTCAGAAATTCTGTTTTGGATTCTGCTGTGATATCCCAGACGAAGGCAGTAATTTGTGGAACTATTGAAATTCAGACTTGCACTAGAGCAGAGTGTGTTTTTTATTCATTCATAGACCAAAATGTCTTCTATATGTGAAATATGCTAAATATTTATGACTTGCTGTGGGTATATGTGTTACAGATTTTTTGACAACAGACAACACTGATCCTAAAATTCTATCAGATATGTGACTAGCATCTGGTGCTGCCATCTGCTGTTTTCTTCTTATCAAGTTAACTACCTAAAAATAAGATTTCAGTAATCTTTACTGTATTGTAATGCATTTGAATACAGCAGAAGTCTTGAAAACTTGTGTAACAACAAAAAGTTGATGTTGTATTTTGCTCTAGCATAAAGTGCTCTAGTCACTTGGTAAAATGAAAATTTCAGATGCTGTGTAATTCTCATGAAGGTGGGAAGTCAGTGATAAACTTTGTCTCAGTTGCAGCAGTTTTGAACATCTTCTTAGAATACTGACAAATATGTTTGCAAATGTAGAAAGTTAGATAAGAATAGACAGCAAATGGGTGGTTTGAATGAAACTCATTATTATCACTGTGACTGATTGAGCTTTCTGCTTTTACACAAACGCTGTGTTCATTATTCCAATGTATTTATTTTAAAAGATAACACATCAGGAGTAAAATGGGATATTCTAGTGCTTCCAATGGCATAAAATCTTTAATTACCTGCATCATCTGGCAGGATTACCTTGCTGTTCAAGGAAATTTCATACACAGGCATATGACCAGTCCTAAAGTTAATCTGTTGTTCTGTCTGGGCAGTGGCTGAAAGCACTCCAGAAGGCTATGAAATGCACTTTGGGACAGTCATGAAAGCCATGCCACAGCTTGTCCCTGTCCCTTATGCAAAATGTGTGGAAAGGGCTGCTTTCATACAATTCAATGCTGTTGCTAAGTGTTTGTACCAATCTTTTCCTGAACCTCTGTTCCTTGGGCAATTCAAGCCTAAGATGAGAGCTCTGGTCTAGAGCAGGAGGCCTCCCCTCCTCCTATTAAAGTACGTGGATAATTAAACAAATAAGCAAGGCAGGGGTGTGTGCAGTCCTGGATGATAAATATTTATGGAG
>VZTV01079154.1:0-10501 GCA_013400875.1 Anhinga rufa
AGATTGAATATTAGGAAAAAATTATTCACCAAAAGGATTATCAGTCATTGGAACAGGCTGCCCAGAGAGGTGTTGGAGTCACCATCCCTGGAGATATCTAAAAGACGTGTGGATGTGGGGCTTAGGGACATGGTTTAGTGGTGGCCTCGGCAGTGTTAGGTTAATGGTTGGACTCGATGATCTTAGAGGTCCTTTCCAATTTAAATGTTTCTGTGGTTCTATAAAGGAGTAATTTTTTTCAAAACTGGTTGTTAAAAGTATATTTTAATTTTTATATCCAGCCTTCTTATTCTATTTGCATAAAAGTTAAAGGGCAGCCCCTGCTGGCTCCATGACAGCTCATAGGTCTATACAGTCAAGAGGTATGCCATACACACTCATTTTCTAAAGTATTCTGTTAATGTCCAACTGTATGGCAAGTGGCAGAGAGGAGCCACTTCAGCTTCTGCTTCTCCCTGTCAGAAACTGTACACCTTCCCCAAGCCTGGATGAGGATCCCATAGTCTTTAAGAATTCAGGAGCAATCTGAATCTGAACACATAAATTAACCCTGCTTTTTTTAGAGGGGATTGGACAGGGTGAGCTTTCCCAAGCTCCCTTCCAGCCCAGTTAAGGTAACCTGCATGAGTCATCACCCTGCACAGTACTCCTACCTGGGATCAAAGACCCTACATAAGCAGCCAGGATCTGTTGCTATTAGTTATAGTAGCCACAGACTGGGAAATTTTTAAGAGATGGTGAGAAACACAAAATATTTTTAGGATAGTAAAATCTCACCCTGGAAATCACTCTATTTTACTTGGCCTATCTTTCTTTTTTATATACTCTGATATATTTTATTGTTTTAACATTTCAAATCTTCCTAGGGCTTTATTTTTAGGATATTATCACAGTTGCCACAACTTTCCTAAAATCCTTAGTGAAGCATGACTGATGTTTTTTCTCATTGATGGTTACCAGGCATGTACACATGGGAAAAAATCCTGCCTGATGCTCCCGAAGTCATGCATATCATTCACGTGATCCCTAGCAGTATCAGGTCTTATCAAACTTCAGCCACACAGTCCCCTCTGGGAAGTTCCCTTAGAAATTGTACAGAAATTGTACTCTGAACAGATTTTCCATCATTTATATATCTGTGATACAAGGTCAGATATGACTTCTAATCTTCAAGCAGTTTGATTTGACTCATGGGATACCATGACTGTGAGCCCTTTCTCTCTACTGCATCACTTTAATTTTTGAAGCACAAAATCTTTTTGAAGTTAGGATGCTTTTAGTTCTGCCTTTGCTTATCAAGGGACCTCATTAGTGTCAGTCTTCTATGTTATCAGCAGGCGAAGAAAAGCTCCACATGACTGTACTCTTTTTTGACACTGCGTTGTACATTCGTTATATAAATAAGATGCTTCCTAGCTTGAACCAATATGATTACAGAATCTTTAATTTGGCACAATCACATTCAAAATGGAACTTAAAGCCTTGCATGCTGTCCTAAAATTCTTAGCACGAACAAGATGGGGAAGCATGTTGTTTCCTCTGTGCTTTCACATAAGTTAGAGTCCAACACAAAAATCAAGCAGCAGAAGTAGAGTGGCCAAGTCTCTGGAGGGGAAGGTCCAAATCCACATTCCTTCTACCACCCCATCCTGCCTTGTGCACCCTCAGAAGTACAACAAAAAAGTGACTGATCAATTGTGTGCCTTGAAATGGAATCTAATTTCATACAACTACTCTCAGCCACCAGGCATGCTCAGGTGTGGTAATCACTGCCCTCTAGCAGTTCTTCACAAGAAGAGTAGAAACTCATGTTTTTAATCAGACATCCAGATTTCTTAGAGTTCTGCTTAAAAGTAACTACCAGAAACACTGCACAGACAGAATGTCATCTAATTCCTGACCCTCACCAAAGCAAGGTCTTCTTAGAGTCAGTAGGTTATTGAAATCACAAGAGATGCATTCACAAACTCACCTATGCTAGAAGATCTTACAAAGACTTGTATCTGAGCTGTTTTAATGCAGGAGCTCAAATAGTATAACATGTGATGAGTCTCTTGCACCTTGCTTTGCAATATCAGGCAAATGTGAAGAAATACTACTACTAGTAACTGAAAAAGTAATGTTCTCTATCCCCTCCAAAATTCCTTTGCACCAAAAGCGGACCAGACCTATCAAGGGCACCTGTGGCCTTTCATTACCTTAAGCCCACTGGTGGTAGCCTGCACTCTGATAACCAGCCTGAACCCTTGCCATCTTGCCCCAAGTCTCTCATGCCACACTATCACATGTTGTCATGCCCCTGTCCCAGCTCTGTCTGCCCTGAAACAGCCCACTGACACCCACAGCAATTAAATCACTCTATAACAAGGTCCCAATGAGCCCAGACCTCTGTGAGGTTGTACCTTGCTGGGAGGAGAGGCTACTGCTAGGGCCCTGATAGGTCTTAATGGTCCTGACCAGCCTTACCTGAGGCCGCCACCCACACACCCTTCCCACAGCACCCAGGAAACTCATTTAAGCTTAGTCCTGGGCTATCAGTGCCTGTCTGATCTGTGTTGTAGGGGTACTGATCTCCACCTCAGTCACAGCTGTGCTTGGCCATGAACCCCAAAGCTCTGGCCCATGACCTGCAGGCAGACTTCCCAGTATGGACTCCTGCCTTTTCATGATGGTTCTGTCTGACTATTGGACTATGTCTGGCCTTGGTTACTACCACTGGACCTGACTTGCTGGTTGACTTTTTGGCTTGACTTTGGCCCTGCCTCATTACCATGCATTTGTCTAAGGATCCGGACTCTTGGCTGAGCTTGGCAACCATCTGTTTTCTTGATCACCATCTGTTTTCTTGACCACACTAGTGGTCACCCCACAGAAGACCATTCCAAAGCTTCAGTGTAAGCCTAAGTTTTCCTAAAAGCAACCTTTCTAACAATTTGGAAATAAATATTAGAAATAATCAGACTTGAGTTTAAAAGAAAATCACAGTTTTCATTTTTTAAAAAACTCTATTTTAGAAAGCATCATAGAATGCAGAAAAGCAGGATATTTTCTTCCCTGTCTTTATAAAGCTCCCTTTTACCTATTCATGTTTAAACTGAAAATTCAAACCCCTTGGGTATCTTTCAGTTTAGAAGAATTTTTTATCTTCTGTTTAGATGTCATTCATTCTATGATTTCCCAAGTTCTGAATCACCAAAATCCTTTCCTAGATTGTTTTAATGAAGAAACAAAACTTAATCAATGAATAATTATTACTGAAAGTGTTACATGCTTCAGTGTTATGAATTGTGATTTTTTTCTTTTTTGTTTGTTGGTTTAGAGCTAAGCCTAACAGTACAACCTAGTCATCTACAAGTAATGCTCTGAATATCTGGTAGTATTAAAGGTACTACAAATTCTTTAAAACAATGTACTGACTTATCCTCTCCTCTGGCCCTGAGTCACGTTCTTTGGGTTAGACACTGCTCTGCACAAGAGATGTTTATACTTTGTTATGGCTAGATAAACTTTCTATAACAAAGGCTCAACATTAAGCTCTAGGTAATATTTTCTAAAATACTTTTCACAGATTAAGGTGTGGCTACACACAATGCTGATTAAACAGCTTTTCAAAATGTACCCAAAATTTTCCAGAAGCCTAAATACAATGTAAACCACACAGTTCTGACTAGTACTTCCAACTTTAATAAGGGAGACATACCACTTGCACAAAGAATGGCTGCGGGGGAGGTTCTAGATTGTCATAAAGAATATATAACAGCTCTGTAAACAGATATTTTAACACTTTTGGTGAATGATAATACCTCTAACAATGCTATTTTTTCCTGTGTTCTGCCCATTTCTCCATAATGATCCACGTATCAAGTACAACACCCATTGTCATTATGGAAATTCAGGATTCAAGTTCCAAGGTAGAGTTAAATGACCATTCTTCCTCCCAAACAGGTATACAGTGCCTAAAACAGGTCCTAAACCTGAAATCTATAATGATTGATCTGCACCTGGAACATTCTCTTTTGTCTTAAATTTTTATGATTGAAGTTATTGAAACAACTTATTTAGCAAAACTGACACTGGAAACAAATCAGAGGCTTAAAGCAGATGAAGGAAGAGAAACAACAAAAGGTCTTTTTTTGAAACCAGGACTCATTATGTAAGGAATTGTGAAATCAAACACAGGATAGCTAATAGCTGAATGATAAGTATGACCTCGGTTACACAGTCATGGTATGGGAGAGCAGGTTTACACCTCTTTCAAATAATAATTTTTAGCATATTAATTATGTAAAAGGTTGTATGCAAATGGATTGCAATTCCTAAAATGTTAAATAGCAAGAAATCATTTGGGGAACTAAATAATGACTTCTTTGAAAATGTTAAATTACTAAAAACAACACAAAATTTTTCAAAAACTTTCTACTAACCAAGTCACTTAACCAGATAAAGATACTGGTTCAGAGAGAAAAAAGGTTTCTAGGCTGCTAGTTACAAATAGATAATTGCTAGCAAAATATGCTGCTTTTCCTACACCAAATGTTTTTGCATATTTGTGCTGAAGGGAGTGTATGTTCATTCAGAGAAAGACCATTTGGAAGAAGTAGTGATGTGAGAAGAAAATATCGTACTTTTGACTTCACAGTCTACTGTAACGCTGTTCTGATGGGAAAACAAGAGAAATTGTCACCAAAGTAATATTTTGGCATTAAATAGAATAAGATCACTAGACTGTGTCAAAGAGTCAGTTCTGGTTTTATTTATTCCATATCACCTTAGAACAGATATTTCATATATTTATAGAATTTAATTCAATAAACTAAGTAGTCTCATGGAAGTTTTCATCTTCACTGCCTATGTGTTATTCTGTTTACAGACTTGTTCAATGTCTCTTAAACTTTAGTCTTCCGTGTCACACAATACAACTGTATTGGCAATGGAGACTATCCAGATTATGGTATGAGTGTGAAGGGGCACAAAGGATAGCAAAATAAAATCATCCAATATTTATTCCATTGTTCTTTGTTCTTAAGCAACGAAAGGCAGAGTCTGTTGAAAAGTTTATATGTAGGAGTTTTCATTGACTTTGCATATTCGTATCAGACCAATAGGAAGAGGGATATTTTGCCATTTTTATGTATGTGATTTCATTTTAATGGGTGAGGTTAAGAATTTCAGAATCTGCACTACACGTATACCAAAAGCTATTATTTGTCTCATCTGTTACATCAGCTCATTCTTTTATTTTGAAGAAACAAGAAACCTGCTAAACAGAAACTGAGGAAAGATACCACTCTAGCTATCAATAACAATGTATTTGTTTAAAATTTCTTCTTTTCCTGTGTTAGTCTGTCTACCAAATTTCAGATTTAAAATGTCATTTGTTTTGCAATGTGATTATATTTTAAGTAATTGTAATATCAGAAGTTCCTGACTCAGGTATCACAGTTATAGTTATACAGAGGGACTCTCAAAATGTCACATAATCTACACCCTACTTTTTAGCAGATCAAGTGTATCTAATTTGTACAGATACTTGTCTAACCTTTTTTAATTAACTTACAGTGAAAGAGATTCCAACATTTTTCTACAGTTCTGGTGCAAGCTATTTGTACTATCTTAATATTGAGAGAGTTCTACCTCTGCCTGATCTTAGTTTTTCCCCTGGTAATGATTTCCTCCAACAATTTCCCAAGGGGATGATTATACCCTTATGAAAATCATAGAGGAAGACTCTTGTCAGCTGTCTCTTTGTCATGCCTTCCCACAGCAAAGGAACAAATCCTGTTTCTTTAGTCTTCTTGGTCTCGCACCTGAGCTACATTTGTATGAAAAAGAGTTTTAAACCTAAGTAAGCATGGTACTTCAACTCAGCTTCTCCCAACACTGAACAGAGTAGAAGATAAGTGGGTTCTGATGTCACTGCAGCTTTCGGCCTTGGAGGAATTGCTCTGAAAGGCAGAGAAGCCCCCCAGTCAGACCAGTGACATATATTGAGCCTCTGGAACTCTAAGCCCAATGTTAAAATGGTGATGAGCAAGGCTTCTAGCACAATTTTGGCACTAGCAGCATTTACCTGGCTGGAATCAGGAGTGCTGATACAGAGGGTTGTTGATGTCAACTGTGAGAGGGAGAGGACCCCTAAAGTCTCTGAAGGTGTTGATTTTCCCTGATGAAGGGCTTTTGGGATGTCCAGCAACAAGAACCTCAGAGCAGTGCTAGAGACTTCTGGACTCTTCTAAGCAGTGATTCTGGGAATAAGGGTGTCCACACAAGTGCCAAGCTCAAGGACATAGTGTTTCTAACGTTTAACACTCCTGTTTTAAATCAGAGACTTAAGTTATAACTGGTGTAAACTTATTAAGGTGTTTATTGATTAATGAATACAAAAAGAGGAAATTGGAAAAGAACAGCAAAATTATCAATAAATAAATTAGCTAAGTAGCATACTGCTAATATTAATTCATTATTATGATTATGCAGGCTATTTTGTACTGCTATGAAGCTGTTAACTATTGTTCTTAAAATCTAATGAGTCAGATAAAGACCCCCGTATTGAATTAAAAATCTGTAAGTGTGAACATGCAAGTCTATTTCTTCCCACACCAAGTCATATAGTCATAGACCTGATAGAGATCCCAGTGAACTTGGTATTTGCTGGTCAGATTCACTATCATTTGTAAGTGTCCACACTGCTACTGTCAGAGAGTTGCCTTATGTTTGTCTTCTGATGATTTCATCCCTTATACTCCATGTTTTTCTGAATTAGATGGACCTTCTAACAGCCCCTGCACCAGTTTTTCTGCATCCAAACTCTTCCCAAATTAAGAGCCTTTCCCTAATTATTTTTTCTTCCATATTGGTTTAGGTTTGCTACATTCGTACTCAAATGGGACATTTCTGGGGTAGATCTCACCATTGCAGCAGATAACATAAAATGGGGGGAACTACTACTACTACTACAACTACTACTACTACTACTACTACTACTACTACTACTACTACTACTAAAAATGGAAGGTGATAAAAGAAAGATTCAGGAGGGCATGGCAAAGAAGGTAGGTTAGATAAAGGTGGGAAAGGATTTTGAGACAGAAGTTGGGTGGATAGGTGAGAAAGGAGCAATGAATTTGCAAAGAATTGAAGGCTGGAACTCCTCAGTAAATATGAAGGCATACATTATATTTGGCCCCTTATATTGCCTGAAAATCATTTCAGTGTTGCCTGAGCTCCTGATGGTTAAATGGTTTGTATGTTCTGGAGTAGTTCAGCTTAGTGTGATCAACATATTGGTTTGCAACTTCACCCCTCTTTAGGAGATGGAGACTGATTGAGAAGTACTTGGAGAGGATCTTCCAGTTTTAGATTGCTGTGAACAGGATCTAGTTTGGGTCTATGAAAACTGCACTGTGAATGGAACCAATGCAAGGTAAGTGAGGACTACTGGATCATTTGCTTCGAGAATACTCTCCCGTTCTGAGCCAAAATGCTAATGTACATCCAGGCTTCATCAGCTCAAACCACTGTCAGCCTGGTCAGAGCGTCTAACCAGGGGTCTCTTCTGAAGGAAAAAGTCTTTGATGTAGATGCAAGAGTTCCTAAAGTCAGCAATGCTTAGCAAGGAGGTAGGATGACAATAATGCCTGTCACACTCCAGGTGGCTGCCTGCTTATGAGCTGAACATGTATCTCCTTATTGTTGCAAGCAAGGATATAAAGGAGAATGTATTATCATAGAATCATAAAATCATAGAATAATTTGCGTTGGAAGGGACCTCCAGAAATAATCTAGTCCAACTCCCCTGCAATGAGCAAATAGATTAGGTTGCTCAGAGCCCTGCCCAGCCTGACCTTGTATGTTTCTAGGGATGGGGCATCTACCACCTCTCTGGGCAACCTGTGCCAGTGTCTTACCACCCTCATTGTAAAAATTTTCTTCCTTATATCTAGTCTAAAACTACCCTGTTTTAGGTTAAAACCATTAACCCTTGTCCTTTCTCAACAGGCCCTACTAAAAAATCTGTCCCCACTTTTCTTATAAGCTCCCTTTAAGTACTGAAAGGCTGTAATAAGGTCNGAACTTCTCGAGCTTGTCTAGGTCCCTCTGGATGGCATCCCATACCTCAGGTGCATCAGCTGCACTGCTCAGCTTGGTGTCATCTGCAAACTTGCTGAGGGTGCACTCAATCTCACTATGTCAGTGCTGAAGATATTAAACACCACTGGTCCCAATACGGACTCTTGAGGTTGAGGGACACCACTCATCACTGATCTCCATCTGGACATCGAGCTGTTGATGACTACCCTCTGGATGTGACCATCCTTTGTCATGTGATAGACTGTAGTGTTAGGAATAGGGGTAGAAAAAAGATTAGGAAACTCTAGCATTTTGTATGGATAATGAGAGCTTTGCCCTGAAGAAGCAGGTAATCAAACATTAAAACCTAAGATTTCCTTTCATGCTATTGTAAACCCTATGTGCATGTTTATTTTCCACTTAAGAAAGCTACCTTCTTTGTTTCCTGTTTTTTTTGACTTTCCTTCTTCATCAGAGAATACACACATTGATATTTCCTTACTTCTTTATCCCTTTGTTTAACATCTATATTGTATGGCTTTTTTAGCACAATCCTATCTTCAGAGTGTCTCTTTCAACTTCATCTTTCTGAAGATCTTCCAGAAAACCTCATCTACCATATTAGCAGAGATGCTAAGTGCATAGTCTTCATAATACCTATTAAACTCTTTTTGTTCTGTGTTTGTACAAGGATTTCCTGCCTGCTTGTAAGTGCAAGTGGGAGTGAGTGAAAGTAACTGGAGCAAAAGTTGTTGGATGCTTTTATGGAGTAACTTCTAGGTGAGCTTAACACACTCTTCCTGTCCCAAGGAATATGCAACCTCAATAGTCAAGACATAAAGAATGATCAGATTGAAATTTAGAGGTGAAATAACAATCAGAGATATCAAGTGTACATATTATTATCATCATATTATATAGGTTATTATGACCCTCTGCACACAACACATGCCCATTCAGGATACATCCTCAGCAGAAAGCTCTAAAAGCCCAGAATAACTGATAGAAAAATTATTCTTTCATTATTTTCAGTGAGCTGTAAAGACACACTGAATCTTAAACACCTTAAAATATCTCAGGCTGAAAGATGGGCAAAATGGAGGCCAACATAGCTGCATGCTTTCTGTTATACTGGATTGAAGTAAGAGTGCTTCACAACCAAGAAAATCTCCCTGCAAATGAACAGAAAAGTAGCAGGGAAGCTTCTTATGGATGTTTTTTGAACATAAGTCTGCACAGGCCAGCTAAAACGAAAGAAATATGCTCACACGGACTGTGTAGAACATACAAATGCTCAACATAAAATGCATAGGTTTGTAGATCAGCCTGTGAGTGAGTAGGTGCAAAGGCCTGTGCAGCAAACAAGCTAGGACCTATTCCAAGTGTTCTGCAATATGGAGGTGCTCAGTTCACACCAAATGGTAGTAGCCATTGATGGGATAGACATGAGCTGTTCGGATCAATTACTAGGAAATTACTCCCTCAAGAAAATCATAAGGACATAATAGATGTAGTCTTTGTCTGCTTATACTTCAGGCTTCATATTATTTATCCTGTTCCTGCTCTTCTCTCCACTGTCTCTTGCTTTTTTTGGTGGTTTGGTTTTTTTTTGTTTTCCACTCAGAGCAGCATCCTTGTTGCATCTGTCCCTTCTTGCCCAGTCTCTGCCATCCTCAACTCCACTTATCTCCTCACCCTGTCCACCTCTTCTCCCTAGGTTGTTTTTGTGGGGTTTGGGGTTATTTTTCCCATGTTCCTTTTCTCGTTCTCTTTCTCCAGCCCACATCCATTTCTTTCTCATTCTTTCCACATTTTCTGCCTTCCCTATTGCTCATATAGGAATTCCTGATCCCCTTAAATAAGCACTAGAAATTCTGGGGTGAGGAGAGATCAGTGGTAGGGAGGGTAGAGTCCACCTCCAACCCCATCTCCTGGAATTAAGGAATTCTTCTCCTAGGAATTAAGTGCAATTGCAGAGAAAGGGTGCGCAATAGTAGCTTACTTTGTGCTAGAATTTTGTTGATGCTGTTGGTTATATGCTTTTTACTTGTTGTATAGCTTGGAAACTTGGATCATTCTGCTGAACTATAGAGGAATCAAAGCTATGGATTCTGACAAGAAGAAATATGCTTTTTCAATAACTAACCAGAGCAATAAAGAATAAGGTGCAAATATTGATTTTGTATATTGCTATCATTCTTTATTTAAGAGTGTTCACTGAGACAGTGATATCAGTGGTCAATGGTATTATAGTGGTACAATGGTTATTATTGTAGCATGGACTGTAGCTGACCTGGGACCGAGACAGCCATTAACATTCTTTGAAATCACAGAATCACAGAACGGTAGGGGTTGGAAGGGACCTGAAGAGATCATCTTGTCCAACCCCCCTGCGTGAGCAGGCACACCTAGAGCAGGGGGCACAGGACCG
>VZTV01079172.1:0-27184 GCA_013400875.1 Anhinga rufa
GCAGCCACAGGCGGCTGCAGGCTGACCCGCGCTGGAGGAGCTGAGATCCCCCGGTTCCAGCAGAATGCCTGTGACCAACACAGTCATGCACCTAGAGAGGGAAACAAGGCAAGTCTTTCACTTGTTCCTCCAGTAAATATTAGAATGGTTTGTGCCTTTTTTCCCTAATTCTGTCATTTTTTTCCTCCTAAATCTGTTCCAAACGTGAGCGCAGATTAATTTCCATACAAGGCAAGTCACTTGAGAAATGGGGGTGTTTGAATGGTTTGCCCTTTAATAAATTAATCAGTGCTTGTGTTTTTAACAGCCTTAAGAAAAGATAAAACCTCCATCCCTCTTGTCATGGCAACTACAATAAGCGAAACATCATTCAGAAGTCAAGAGAAAAAACACAAGCACTTTAGGTCTCAGCCAAGTCCGCAAAGTAGCAAAACTCATTACTAATTTAAAGGAGCTGTGTCCCTCAGAGCTCACCATTACTGGTTTTACTACTAATAATACTGGAGCTGCATAAATTTAACAGAAGGCAGAGTTTGGCAGAAGGCAGAGTGGTGCTGAAGTGCCGCTACCCTAATCGAGCATCTCTACAAGGCCTTCACTTGCTCCGGTCAGAAGCGGTGCTGGGTCGTGGGGAAAGAGCTGGGGAGAGGAAGGTTACAATTTTATAGCTATAGCAGTCTGGTAACATTAAACCTAGAGAGACAGTGGAAGAGGCCATAGGTATTTGTAATTTATTCATAAACAGCTATGCCATCATAAGAAACTTTTTAAAATAATGTGATAGTTCTTTAAATATTTAAGAGTTTGTTGACCTATTTTCTCAGTTAATTAGGATTTTTTTGGCTGCATTAACAATGACTTGAATGCAGTCTGCTTTAGTTGCTATACAGTTCAGCTACACTGGGTTACAGAAACATGATTTCTTTCTAAGGCACATGACACAGGAGAGGAATGCCATTGTAAGTGTCTCGACTTGTACTTAAAAACCTGTAGACTTCCTAGTAGGTAGTGCTTCAGCTCAACTTATTGAGCATAAAACCATTCACCTAGCATCCTTTCGAGTCCTAACCAAACATCTTTCAATTACAGCACTACCCTTGGTCACTCTGCAGTGGAAGGGCTATGGTGCAGCCGCCCTTCTCTTCAAAGTACAATGGTTAAGACCATCGTGCTCATCTCTGCAAGCTGCATTTGTGAGTACACTTCTTTTCTGACTCATTTATTCTGCCCAAGGCTCACTAGGCCTAGCAGATAACTTGATAGAAATTTGGCCGTGTGCGTAGCGCGAAGCATCATGTCACTAATCACGGTACAGTAGTATGGTCAGAAACCAGCTCTTTCTGAACACTAAGAGAAGGCGCTATTAGCAAAAGATGCACTGTGTTCATCATGCTGTAGGGGTTTGCATAGGAGAACTCATCTGTGTCCCAGTCGTCTCCCCTGAAGTCAATGGCGAGGTAAGGGAGGAGGACGTGAGAGCACAGCTTTGACTGACTATCAAGCATGAAGACGGCTAGCTCGTTGGAGAAGGCCGCAGGGCCCTCCTGACAGAGGGGGAGGTTGTCACCGGGAAGGATGTGTGAGCCATCAGGGTCCCATCGTTATCTGCTTAGCTCAGGGGGGATTGCTGCGGGCTGTGAAATAAGCTGCAGCACCAAAGTTTAAGTCTGTCCCCCATTACACAGCTTGGGGACCATCTGAGCGCCCCCACCCTAGAAAAGGGCACCAGAAGGGGTGATTCCTGCTCTCTGAAAGGCTCTAAAATGTGCATCTCAAGAGGATTGTTTCAGGACTATTTCTGGCTTTTTCAAAGCTGCAGTAAAATAAATCTTTACCCTTGCTGTTGTTGCCTCTCCTTCTTAGAAGGCGTCAAGGATCTTCATGTTTTCCAAGGGCTGTTTTAGTGGCCTCCTACAGAAAACCACACAGTCAGAGGAGAGAAGTTTGCACAAACTCAGAGCACAAGGATGGTACCAACTTTCCACGCAGCCCTTGCTCAGAATCTCCAAAGTGACCTGGGAAGTGCGTGTTTCTGCACAGAGTGTTACTGAGCTGACTCGAAGTAAAAGACCAAGTAAATGCTGGCTGTCAGGTTTCAACAAGCTTCCTCATCAGGTGCAAATGGACAGGAAAGGTTTTCTTCCATTTGCACCTGATGAGGAGGCATGTTTCTCCCCCAAAAGCGGGTGTCCGCCACCCTGCGTTTCGTTCCCGTAGATCAATTCAGTGTTATTTGAATCCATGTTCTCCACTAATGAGTTCTTGCTTTTTAGTTTCAAGTTGAAACATAAAATCTACCGGCAAATATTTTGTCATCTGAGAGATACCAAGTGCACAGAGTTAAACCTGTAAGCTCCTAAATGAGAATGGTTGGGTTTATATCAGGGGTTTCTCGTTCCTAGAAAGAAATATGACACTAGAAACTTTTGCTGAGATTAAACAGGAGACAATACTACAGTGCGGAGGAAGAATTTCTATTTTTGGCTACACCCTTAAGGCAACAGAGGAAGTGTATGTCATGGCTGCAGTGACAGCTAATGAGCAGATATACAATATTAATTGTGGCAAGTGTAACACACTGAACAATCTATCAACTTCTATTTTCTTAGCAGCTGTAGCTTAGGTACTTTTGACTAACACTTCTGTCTGAACTGGCAGCTTCGAGTTTGTTTACCTCTATGGCGGCACAGAGAGGAACTACCCCATCACTGCCTATACCCTCTGCTGTGCGGTCCAGGCTATTTTCACCTACACCAGCTACTGTAGCACTGCTTTCAGCATTGCAGGTATTCAGATGATTGTCTTCTTCCCGCTGCTTGAGGGGCTGACCCAGTTGTACTCGGCTTGCACCAGCACAAAGCTGTTCTCCCGGATCTTTCGGAAGTGCATCACCTCCCCGTTTTCTCTGACGGCGATGACGTCAGGGTCTGGCTCGCTGAAGGAGACCTCTGTCCGCTTGTGGCAATGCTGGGCACAGACACAGCGCATGGCAGCTGCCAGCGCCAGGCCCAGGGCGGCGGTGCAGACCAGGAGGATGCCCAGTTGGGCTGCTAGGAGTCGGGTCCCTCTGCCAGGGTCTTCCCCCTTCCCAGGAACAGCAGATTCAGGAGCTGGTCTGGTCACCCATGGCAGGGTATTCCCACCCACCTCCTTCTCCTCCTCCTCGCCCCTGGCGCCTGCCTCCTCTGGCTGCGGTGCCGGCTTTCTTTCTGCCATTTGCCTTGAAGCCGATGACAAATTGCTGGTAGTGTCGGCATCACCAAACCAGGCTGTTGTCGCAGCGGCGTCACCCATGTGAGTGTGTATGTGTGGGGCAGAAGGAGACATTGTCGCACGCAGGGAGGCTTTCAAGACAGCCCCGCTCTCGGTACTGGCCTTTGAAAGCAAAAACACGACGAGATGTGCGGTGAGGGAAGAGAAAGGGGGCTGATTAGGTTCTCACTCCCTACGTCACGGTACAGTTCAGCTCTGTACTTCTGGCACCCTGGTGTCCCCCTGGCCTTGGAATAACCCTGATCCATCCCCTGGTTACTCAGTAGCTTTCAGAAAATGAGGCATCCATATCAGAACTGCCATGGGAGGGACAAGGCGCTGGGAGTCGGTCCCAGCGGGGCAAGGCAGAGCGGGTTGAAGGGGCAGAGGTGAAGGGTACAGGCGGAGAGGAAGGTCACTGCTTTGCCGAAGGAAAGGTCTGTGATTGCCGTTGTGGTGGTGGTGGTGGTATTTTTCACAGGCATTGTTGTCACAAAAATATGCCACTTAATAAACAATTCCCACCTTGAGTGATGCCAGGGTCATGCTGAAAGGACAGGCGTGATCTTCCTGGCCAAGCTTCGTGTTTAGGGTCACACCAGGCCCACTCAGGTTCAGTATCGCCCTTCCGAGGCTGTGGATCGAGCCGTGGAGCAGAGGAACCCAGGAGACTTGGGGCGGCCTTTGACATCAGTGGTTTTGGGGCAGTCACATACGACCTGTGAACTCTCCCCAAAGCCCATCTTGCTTTCTCAGTCTACACAGCCAGTTTGAAACCTGCTACCTCTCAGCGTTGCTTAACCACCCATTTTACTAGGAACGACTGTTCTTGCGTGCTTCTGTTCCTAGGGGCTCTGCCTGCTGCCACACACCTTATTTTATCCGTCACAAAATGACAGCCACTCCATGCCAGTTCTGCAGCCCAGGCTTTGCTGCAGATATCATCCAAGACTAACTGTGAAACAATCATACAATTTAGGAGGCCCCCAATGAATTTTTCCATTCCCACTGCGCACCTGAGCCCCCATCCAAAACCTGCAAAATGTACTGGAGTTTTTTCTTTGGCTCCACTGAGATTTGGATCTGGCCCTCAGTAGCTGGCACGCCTCCGGCCTGTCCAGCCCAGCAGGCTTTTTCACACATCCATTAATTACACCAGAGAAACTCTCATCCTCTCCCATCATTAGCGATTTCTAAAGCTTGCTGGGATGACAGTGTGACAGAAGCACAAAGCTGAGGTAGGAGCCCTGGCAAGCTGTGAAGCAAAGTAGGGGAGGGTCAGAGCCTCCTTTGTGGAAGAGACAGTTTCTGAAGGTGCTAGTAAAATACAGTAGTAAATAAAAGACTTTCAGTGGCTCAGCTGCAAGCTGTAAAGTAGCTGGCTGGCAAAGTTAGGATTGCATGTGCATGGATCACTTGCCCTCAAAAGGCAAATGCCATACTGTAGGGATATACTGCAGCGCTTGGGACTTTGGGATAGAAAATTGAATTGCCTCTCACCTCATTTCTCCTTTCTTTTTGTACTTCCTCTCTCCTTTCTTGCCTAATTTCTCAATATTTTTATTCTGTTATGTTCTTCTGGTCTTGCCTTGCGCAATAACTCTTCCTTTCCTTTGGTTACCATCTTCTGTCATTTCTCTACTTTTCTTTGTGGCTTCGCCAGATGCTCATGTTACACATCTCTCCTTTACTTGTTCTCCATCCTCCGCTCCTTCCTAAATATTTCTGCCTCGTTCTTTGCTGTATGACCCCTTGGTCTTTTATCTTCTCTGAGACTACTTCTCTTCCTCTTGTGGCATCCTGCAACCCAGATCTAGTTCTTGATTTTCCTTGTATTTTTCTTCTCTCCATCCCCTGCATATTGGACTCCCCCTGAAAATCCTGTACCCCCTGTCTCTACGCTATCGCTGTTTTGCAGCTTCTCCACTAAGTTCCCATCTGAGCATTTTGTGTCCAGTTCTGGGCCCCCCAGTTCAAGAAGGACAGGGAGCTGCTGGAGCAAGTCCAGAGGAGAGCCACAAGGATGATCAGGGGACTGGAGCATCTCCCTGATGAGGAAAGGCTGAGAGACCTGGGTTTGTTCTACCTGGAGAAGAGAAGACTGAGGGGGGATCTCATCAATACCTATAAATATCTGAAGGGCGGGTGTCAGGAGGATGGGACTGGACTCTTCTCAGTGGCGCCCGATGACAGGACAAGGGGCAACGGGCACAAGTTGGAACACAGGAGGTTCCACTTAAATATGAGGAAAAACTCCTTTCCTGTGAGGATGCCAGAGCAGCGGCCCAGGCTGCCCAGAGAGGCTGTGGAGTCTCCTTCCCGGGAGACATTCACACCCCGCCTGGACGCGGTCCTGTGCCCCCTGCTCTGGGTGTGCTGCTCACGCAGGGGGGCTGGATGAGATAATCTCTGGAGGTCCCTTCCATCCCCTACCTTCTGTGATTCTGTGATCCTCCTCTCTCCTCTGCAGCCCTGGTATTCTCCAGCTTCTTTCCCTCCTCTTGCTTACCTTTTCTTTCTTTATCTAATTCCCCGCATGACCTTTCCAGCTCCCACGTCTCCTTCTGTGTGTACAGCCCCCTGCTCCCCCGGGGCTGCAGTCCTTTCAGACCTTTCTGGGCTTCCTCTCCTGAGGTCACCCCTTCCCAAAAGGTGCTCCCACCTGCTCATCCCTTCTGCCAGCTTCCGCTTTTCCAGCTGCCTCTGGTGAGTGCACGCTGCTGCTGTGGCTAACGCCACCACCACCACCACCACCACCACCACCACCTCTGCCTTACTGGTCCATCCAGCTGCCCAGGCTGACCCTGCCCTCAGAAAGCACACAGCTTCCTTGGCCAGCCCCAGGAAAGATGGAGTCTTTGACCTCTGGTGAATGTCATGGGTGCTACCTATCCAGCACCTCTGGAAAGGAACATCTCAGCCTTCCATGGGAATCAAACACACATTTCCAGCCGAGTAACATCCAGCAGCCTGTAGTCATGCTTACATATGCAGAAGTTATTTTAGATTGTTTTTACAGGAGGAGTCTTAAAACTACAGGCAGCAGGCTCAAAAGGAAAACAAAAAAAGATATAAAAAACAATTTCCAGTTAAAGAATTAAAACTCTTAACGTGTAGTTTCCGTCACTTGTGAGACCTACGTGGGTTGCTTGGTGCTGTGATGCAGTAGAGAGGTTTTATCCTCATCTTCTCTTAGACCTTTCTGTCTTTGGAGGAGACATCCTCCCCGTCCCCGCCGCTTACCTGCCCATCTTCTTTACACATCAAACACAGGTGTGGGGTGGCAGCACTGGCAACGCTTCCTGCTCTAAGGTAGGGACAGAGGAGAGGCAGGGTTAGTAAGTGAGACCTGTCACTGTGGCTTACGCAGGAATACCTGGGCTCTGCACCACCGGAGAAGCGTGCCGCTGACCAGAGCAGCCTCAGGACACAGACCATATGGGGCCGTATTTTAATAGCACCTGATCATTTATTCCTCTCCCCATCGTTTTCACCCACAGAGTAAAACACTGCATGAAAGCTCATGTGGCCCAAACCCTCTAAGACTTCTGAGCCCAAATGTCATTATTGCTTTAAATCCTTTCTCCCTTTTCCCTGCAGATGGAGAAATAGCTTTGCTGAGTTCACTGTTTCTTTGAATATTTGAATGTACTTTTAGAAAAAATATTGTAGCAATCAATAGGGTTTTAATCACATTTTTCAGCCCCCTGGCCAGTCTTCCATTGGCCTGAGCAGCACAACATCAGGTTTTTAAGAGTTTTGGATTTTCTACCTGTCACTGGCTGTCACGAGCAATCTCCAAAGGATTATTTCTTAAAATTTTGGCAAGCAAACACCCTCTCGCCTCCCCTGCCAGCTGCAGACACCTTCCTACACAGATCCTCGCTCATCTGCAGGGAAGCTAGTACTGTTTTCCTTCCCCAGAAGGGCTGGAGAAATAGCTCTTCCCACTGCCTAGTTTACCCATTGGAGGTGCTGTAGCTGGAGGCATCATCCTGGGAGAGGAAACCTCGCAAGGCATCCACCATGTCGGGGTCTCGGGTGGGGAGGGACGGCTCCAGCCCCTGGCTGCTGGACCCGCCGCTGCTGCCGGACGCAGCCTGTGAAGGCTCGGCTGGCTGCTTCAGCTCAGCGACGGAACGGGTGTCTGACCCGACACCGAAACCTGGCTCTGGTGCCGGCGTTGCCACGATGCCGGTGGGGCTGGCAGGCAGCGCAGGGGTGCGTGGGGGGGAGCTGGTGACAGCCGCGGGAGAGGTGGGACCTTGTCCAGCATGGAGACAAAACAAGAAGCAGGGAGAGAGAAGCAGAAGTCTACTGTCTTTCATTTGTTTACTTCAAATCCCACTTGGTGCTAACGTTTGCCAGGAAGGATCATAATAGTGATTTTTTTTTTTTTCATGTCACTTAATTTTAAGTGGGAACCCAGCAGCAAAGCAGCAAAGCCCGCTGCCTAAATTATGGTCAAGTAAAACAACTAAAGCTCAGTCTTGGTGCCATGCCAAAAATGCTGAGAAACACATCTGATGTTAGTATAAGTAAATTTCTGCAGCATTTTACTGACCAGAGGCTGCATAAATACAACTAAATACATACCTGAAGGGCAACAGTCACATTTAGAGACAAATTTATCCCTTTAGACAGCATTGCTAATTACACTTGCTTGCCTTCAGGAGCTGAGATTTTAGGTAAAGTATGTCGTATTTTAGGGTTGGCATTGAAATCGTAAGATCTGGCAACCCTGGTACTGTCCTCGGGACGGGCTCCATCACCTCAAATGCTGACCCGTGCCCTCACTTCAGGGAGTTTGCCACGGCCATCGCTGATCTCCCCGATGGCCCCAGGAGTTAAACGGCTCCCTCCAGCTTGTTTGGGTCGCTTGTGTTCAACACTTCCCCGGAATAAGCTGTAAAACTACTCTGCGGGAAGCGGTCGGTAGGAAACCCGTACCTTTGCTCGCCGTACCTGTGGGGTGTGGGTCAGCCAGTCCCTGCGAGGGTGCGGGGGTTACGGGACCGGGCTTCTTGCCGCTGCCAGCAAGCGTTTTGTTTTGCCCTCGCTGAGCCACGATAGCAGATTCAATCTTTGCCCAGTAAACAAAGTATGACTGCACTATGGAGATGCTGTTAAAACACAATTAGGTGAGAATTTACTGGCTCTACAGCACTAATAAAGCACCCGTCTGTTTAGCTAATCACAAGGACTGCTTTAATCCGAAGACAGAAGCGACGCAGAAGCATTTTAGAGGATTAGCCTGTCACAAGTTTTATATTACAAATAAAAGATACCAGCTCCCATAAGAAAGATACGGGGTGAAGAATCACCACTCATAATTAAGATCAGCCCAAAAAAAAGTGTGGGAACTTAAATTAAAAAAAAAAACGCTATTATATTCGCTGTGTTGATAGACGTACATTTGGAAAACTTGGACTAGCTCTGCTTATAATCTTCCGTAGGCAGGGAAACAACAGTGGTATTTACTAATTAAAACACGTCAATGTAACTTGTACAAAGAGCAGAATAGGTAGGGGAAAAAAAAAAGTCTCTCTTCTCAGCCCTCTGATATTTGAGCCCGCCTAACCCTCTGCTTTTTGTCAGGTGCCAAAACTGCACTGGCCAACCTTTAACTGTTCACCCGGAGAGCCTTATTTAAGCTGGAGATTTTGGAGAATTTCAGCTCAGATTGCTCAGCTGCTTCTGAGAATTAGCTAAGGGGAAACCAGCCCGGGTTTTCCTGTGCCAGATGTCTCATAGGCATTTTTAAGCCTAACAAGGAGATTTTCCAGATGCTGTGATAAGGAGAAAAGGGAGAGGCTTCCAGGAATCAGCGTGGAGGGTCAAAAGCCAGAGGGTGAAGGAAGCACCAGAGCCGGTAGCTAGGAATAGGTGGTGTTGGGTTTAGGTTGGGTTTATTCAGTCGCTTGAATTTCTTGTGGTTTTAATAGTATTTCCCAATCTAAAACAACAGGTAAAAATTTGAAACGCCAAGCAGCAATATTTCTGTTTCAATGAATTTGTGTTGAATCACGATGAGATGCACAAGCCACAGCAACTCACCAGGACACTTACGTTTTGGGGAGCAGCCAAGGATCTGGCCAAGCAGCTTCTGAGTGGTTTTATAAAGTCAAAACATAACAATCTAATCTCTTGCAAAATGCAAAGTTGCTGTGCTTCCTCTAAGACAGCCAGTTAGAAGATGTTTAATTTCATTCCAAATCAGAACCAAAATACTTGGACAGTTTGGGACTTTGGTGCAAAACAGATGTCAGGCTTTGACCCAGTGCTCGCTCACTCTCTCTTCCTACTGTGAATAAATCTGTTTACATTTAACTTTTTAAAAAATTCACTAATTTATTTTTTTTTTAGAAGTGATATACAAGATTATCCTGTAGGCAGGGAAGTCCTCTAGGCTGTTATTTAGAAAGACAGGCAACGTAATCACAGTTCTCTCTTTATGCCTTAATATTTCTATTTCCAAAGTGCTTAAGCTGTCATCTTCCAGTGTATTTATTCGGAAAAAATAATGACCATGTAAATAAAAAGCAGCGCTACCCAGCAGATATAAATGGTGATATATGTACCAGCTGGGATACCGTTGAGCATTTAATAAGCATTTAGCTACATGGGGTTCAAGATACATAAAACACTGTGCTGGACAAGTACGATGGAGAAATAAAGCCAAGCCTTTAACTAAGAAGATACAAATTCTGGTTAGGAACCAGCATGCTCTTACAAGAACTTGATGTCTCCAATGGGTTGGTCTGGGGCTTTCCATACGAAGGACAGGTTTCTCTTCAGTGACTTGTCCGAGTGGGTGACGGTGTCACCATCTTCAAAACAAGTCAGCAGTTTGGAACCAGGAGGGATGAAGATGAATGTGCCAGCGATTTCATCATTAGATACTTTGCGAGCTTGAAGCAAAAAGCCCATAAAATCCTGGGTGCTCCTCACTGTCACTGCAGGACAAAACGCGGGACACAAAGGGATTTGCCTCATAGTTATGGGGTGAGTTGTTCACGATGGAGTTTCTAATGGTAGCACTGAAACCAAAATAAAACCCCTGTGCAACACCATAAAACATCTTACCGTCTTTGTCCTCAAGTCTGCCTTGGACATGCCGGATGCAGGAGGCCAGACGTTAGCTTTAACTTTGCAGTATGCAATTGCACACAAAATTTGCTTGAGTCTTCCCTCCCACCCTTGATTATAAGCTGCTAACCACGTTGCAGTAGGCAGCATGCAGCTGTTTTTAAGGAAGGAGGTTTGGATACCACCCTGTACGTATGCAAAAGCTTGTGTGCTGCCCTCGGAGGGGTTTTATTTTGCATGGGGATAAGCAGGCAAGCGGCCAGGCTGGGGAGCGGTGCCTCTCAGCTCTGTCTGCATCTGCCTCAGGAGCAGCGATGCTGGGGACGGGGCATGCTGCCCGACCATACCTAAGAGTCAGGTGAGTCACCCAGTCCCCTTTGTGCAGTGCGGAGGAACAGGGAAGACTTTACCCTCTGGAGGTGCCTCTCACGTGCCATTGCATGTGATGATGTCCGGTATGGTTGAGACACAGCTGAGATAAATAAATCCCAGCCAAAGCATCCAAACCTACCAGCAAACAGTTGGTCTGCAACATGTTGAAAACCTGCAGTCAGCCACCACCTGAGAAACCTTAGGCCAAGCACTGCAAACAGAATCCCTCTGTAAATACGTTCCTCATGATGAGAGAGGTGGCGTAGCTCACTCAGGGCAGTTATCCCTCTTCTCAGCCCTCACAAAGATGAATGTTATCATTTGACATTAGTTACCATGTATTTTTTGGATGCAGGAATGAGAAGCTGTTCCTCACCTGGAACCTTGTCGCCTGGGAAGTAGAAGGACATGTTGGTGTGGACAGTAATATAGTTGTTGTTGGGGTTGTGCAGCTGCACTCTCAGGTGCCTGGGCGTCATGTCGGTGCAGGCAGAAAGGCTCGCGCCATGAGAGAAGGCGGACGCGTAGGAGACCAAGCAGAGGGTTGTGCATGCCCAGCCAACCATGGCGATGGGGGCTCTCCTGCCGTCCTCCATCCTACGGCAGAAAACAACGGGCAGGTTCACTTCAAAGCAGCGCCTTCAGCAGCCTGTGAGCCCATCTGGCGCCTTTGGATTAGCTGATCTGCAGAGCCACCCTCCCCACGGTCTTTAAACGAAGCAGAATAAATGATCTCTGTGGTGCATGGAGCCACTTAGGTAATCCACAGCATTCCACATTTTGAAGTAAATTATTGAGGCTGGGAGGGTCCCACGAGAGGATGCTTTTCTTGCAAAGTCGCCCATGGAGGGAGCAGTGGGGGAATATTTACTCTAAAAAGTCTTGTGGCATTTAGGAAGAGGAGAAAGCGCTGTACAACCGCGCTCAGCACCCTCTACCGTTCCCAGCCCAAACGTACCGCCTGATCAGTGGGGGAAACATCTACCCTTAGACCTGCAGAGCTGCTGCAGGCCCCATCCCTCATGGGGCTGGTGCCCAGCAGAGAGGCTCTCCCTGCCCGCCGGCGCAGAGCCGTGGCCCCGCTGGGACAGCCCCTCTGGCCTGGGGAAGCACGAGGCACCGTTTAGCAGCCCACACATCATGGCTTGGAGGCGTCGGGCTGCTTGCAACCACCAGACCCACCCCGGCCGCCCAGCAGCATTTCAGCTTGTCCTTCTCGACCAGGGCTTGCTGTTGCTGGCAAGACGGCAGCGAAGACGTCTTTGAAGTCAGCATTGGAAGCCTGAGATAAACGTGCAGCCATTTTGGCTAATGCTGAGATTTCTCCTTGTTCCCCAATTTTTAATCCAAATGAGTATTTTTCTCAACACGGTAGAAGTTTAATGTTTGGTTCGCCGTGTACCCCTCAGCTTTGGTGGCTGGCACAAAGCACATTTCCAGATTAGCTGGAGTATTTTGTTATCCTGATTTTTCAGAATGCGCTTTTGAAAGTGAAGCTTTTGAAAGACGAGCGCGCGGTATTTGTTGTGAGGGGTAATGAATATCGTAAGGCGGGTAGCCCTGCTTTTAATGTAGCTCTTTCTAATGTCTTCTTTTCAACATGCAGCTTTTCCTGACTTAGATTTCATTATGCTTAGTCAATAAGTAGATGTAAATAAATGGGAGGAAATCAGAGGCTGAGGAGGTCTAGCTTGCACCTCCACCTGTAGCACTTCTGAAACTTGCCAGCTGACGCTGAAAAACCACCACTGCACATGAAACAGTTCATGCCCAGCCCAAAGCAGGGAGCGGACAGCTGAGGTTTAACCTTCCCCAGCTGAGTATTGTGCCACTGCCAGAAGAAGCTTGTGGGAGTCACAGGAGCCTTCGATAAATATCCCAGCCCCTGGCAGGACCAGCGGAGGGATGCCTTCTCCTCGTGGAGTCAGCCTCCCCTCTAGGCACACTTAAACCTCCCTTGCTGGATACGGTTTCTCGTGGGAGCTCATGGAAGTACCCCTGAGCAGCAGCTCTTTCCTTCAGGCATTTCCCAGGCTGTGCCGCTGTTTCCCACCCCTCCCCTGGCCGCCCGCCTGCACCCCTCACCGCTCCAGCCGGGGAGCGGGGCCGTGCTCCCCAGGGTTGCCGGTGCCGCCATCGCTTACCTCGGGACACGTACGCCGCCGGGCTCGCTGCCGCCACTGCCCTCCCAGCCTGCCAGAGACCCATCCTTTCAGGGACCTTCTTCATTTTCTCCTCTAATGGGAAGCGCAGCAGCTGTTACTGCTAATACCCACCACCTACGGCAGCTCTCTGCCAGTGCCCAAATCCTGCCTTAATCATATTAGTTTTCCTCTTGACATCCCACCCTTTTTTTTCTTTTTTTTAAATCTCCAAGCTTCTGCAATGAAAACAAAGGCAGCTAGCAGGGGAAGCAGCAGCAAGCCATGGGGTTTGTGTGGGATACCGTGGGAGTCCTTTGCAGAGGTGCAGGAGGATCGGACTCTTGCTTGCCCTGTTACCCTCCTGACACCCTTCCCCACCCCCACTTTCATGCTGAAGCTTTGCAAAGCAAAGCCATATCAGCTCCCTCTAGTCCGTGACCCCCAAGCAGTCTGCCCTGTCTCTCACGCTGACACAGGAGTTATTTTGGCAGTAAAAGCAGAATTTTGCTAGAAAGGCTGGGAAGGTGCGTCCCATGGACCAGCCCTGCCAGGAGGAGACATCAACACCCCCCAAACCCACCAGAGCCACCACAGGGGACTAAACATCTGATGTGTGCGACTGTCCTCTGGCACTCAAGCTGCATTTAAGTCCAGACTGTCATCCCTGCTCCTCGCCCGAGCTACGCTGCGGCCGTGCCTATGCCTGTCCTGTCCCTGGGCTTCCCAGCTCTTCCTTGGATCCACCTCGCCTGCAGACTGCTCTGGTGATCAGGACTCTCGGCTGACCCTGGCCACTGTCACCAGGCTCGCCCCGCTCCCTGCCAGCGGCTCCTTGCTTGGGATGGATGGAAATTAGGGTCCAATTTCTCATCATCATTAGAGCCACCATCAGGAGATGCTGAACAAACTGCTGGCAGCTTGTGGCCCTGAGTAGGGCTAGAGGAACGGAGTAACAACCCCGTCAGCTGGCTGGCTTTCCTTCAGCCAGCAGACCCTTAAGAGGCAGCATCAGATGTCCCAGGGTCACCAGGAGTGGGCTGGCTCAGTGGTGCAAGAAAGCTATTAAAGATGGAAGGGCAAAAGAGTGCTCGGTGCCCTTTAGGCCTCCTCCTGCTCAGATAAATGTGTGTCTGACAGCTGAATGAGTTCATGCTGGTGCTTAGAGCCCTCTCCCTGCAGGACACCGCAAAGCTCTGTCCTGTCCCATCACTGAAGGACATACACAGGACATAGGTGACACCATCGTTTTGTTTCTGCAGGTCCAGCAGTGTCTATCTTTAATCTTGTTTGGGGTCCAACTAGTGTGGGAGTCTGTCCAGAGCGGGCACCGTGGTGACCTCTGCCCGGGGTGCTCCCAAAAACTGGAGGCAGGCTTGCAGACACCCCGCTTATTAGCGCTGCTCCCATCAGCCTGCTCCGCTCTACAGCCCGTCCTTCAGAAGTGAGACAAGATGCTGGGCTGGCGCTGAGGTACTGCCGCTGACAGCTCGCATCTGTTTAACCAGATTGAAAGTATGGGAACTGGTGGTACTGGGCTCTCAGCAGCCTGCCCTCCTCTGCATTTGAAAGAGGCCCTGTAGTCACGGAATTTCAAGATATAATGCGAGTCTTACAGGTTTTTTTTCCTTTTGTCAGTGGAAGCAGTAGTAGTGGTAGTAGTAGTAGTAGGAAGCAGTGGAAGTAGTTCAGGGGAAGGGAGGAAGAGTTTACATTATTGCTTCTGTTCCAGTTTGTAATTGCCCATACTTTATATACAAAAGAGAGTACCTTTATGCTATATTCATGACTAATCCTTTCCTGAAACTAGCTGGTCTCTCATGGCTTTTCCTTACTAACTTATTTTCCTAAGCTAAACTATCCCTTGCTTATAATTCCAGCCTACTAAAGCAGCAGCTCCAGACCTCTGACAATCTGCAGGGCAAATGCCGAATGTGTTGCAGCCGTTCTGGCACAGTGGCCAGGTCTGAAATCAGTATTCCAGGTAAGCGCAGGTCTGCATCACAGCACGGTGTTACAGCATTGCGTGGTCTTCTTCAGCTGCTGCCGCGCATTGGGCACACATTTTCCTTATGTGAGTGGTCCTCCAGTGAGGACCGTTTCTCCACTGGCTTCCACCTGAAAAAGGGGGAAAAGCAGCAGTGCAGACCCTGAAGCAGCAGTGCCGGGTGCTCCCTGGAGCTCTGTGCAAAGCTATGGGGAGAAGGGAGAAGAACTTCAAACAAATGAGACCCAGACCCAACCCACCTGTAACAGCACAGGATGTACTGCAGCGCTGAGCTGGCTCCGCTCCCTCCTGAAGCAGGCAGCAGTCTGAGCAGGGCAGGACGTGCTGCCGGGGGTTTCTGTATGCAGGTTTAGCAGCACCAGTCAGCAGAGCTGCAGGGACAGCTGCTGCCTGGACACAGCGTTAACCGCTGGGCTGAGCTGAAATACAGCCTTATGCAGAGTTCATCCTTGCTGCCCGCTCTCAAGCAGAGGAACTCAGTGGCTTCAAAGCCACACTCAAACCAAATGTCACAACCATCTCCTCCTTAGAGATGCAAAAAGCCTGTCACAGTCATTACCCTGACGCAAGCACCTACCAGCAGCCTTGAATGCCAAGTGACAGGCAGATGTTTCCAATAAGAAATACAGCCCTCTCCATAGCCTCTGGTTGCATCACCCACCAGGACAGCATTGCCTCAGCCTTCTCTGGCCAGAGCGTTGACCTGCTGGAGTCACTTGAGCTCAGCCAGCTCTGCGTATCACTCTGAGCATCACTCTGATGATGGGGCCCAGACGGACACGAGATTACCACGTGGCACTGCTGTCAGTAGAGAGGTTTGCTTTTTTCCTGTCATACATTTCTTTGTTTGTAGGAAGCTGGCAAGGAGAAGGGGACATAAGACAATGTACACCCTGCCTATTGTTTTCTCAGCAGTCTTTGTGTAGTGGATTTCTAGAAATAAAAAAAAAAAAACACAGTTGGGATTTTAAAATAGCACTAGGGAAATCTGTGCGTGCTCTGTAATAGCATGATAATTAAGATAGACTATATACCATACAACTTGAAATTTCATTGACAAAGTGACGGAAGGATTATAAACCCAGTAACATCCCAGGCTCTTTGACGCAGAAACTTTCTCCTCCTTGCAGATTGCTTCTACATCTCCACATCGTCAGGGCACAACAGGGACAGCAGACGTGGGGCAGGTGCAGCGGAGATCAGTGTGTAATACGGGCGCGGATATAAGCAACCCAGAGCTGACACTCAAGAGCAAGCTGGTTGCTTACATTGACAGGTTGAGAAATGTTTTGCTGCTGCAAGATTAATACAGGTTATAAGGAGTTAGAAGTCCTTCTCCGTCAGCTAGCGGCCACCTGACTCCTGTGGACAAAGCTTGGGGGATGTTAGAGTGGGCGGGTTGATCAAGTAGAGCGCTTGAAGGTGGCACCGGTTAGTTGAGTCCAGATTGCAAGGAGCTGATCATTAAACCAACAAAGATGGCAGCACCATCTTATTTATTTCAGGTCATCTTTAAAACAAAGAGCAGTGGCCAACTGAGAAGAGCAATTAAAAACCCACAGGAGGAGAGCAGTAAAAACCCATGGTAGTCCCACAGGGAGAGTGGAGAACAATGCCAACAACCTGGCATCTCAGGGTTGACCTGTGCGTGTCGGTGGCTCTGTGTTTGGGGAGACCAGGGAAAAGAGGATGCTTCTCCGACGCCTAGCTGGCAGAGATACTGGCAGGTCCTTCCATTTCTACCCACTTGACTATTCTTGCTACTCCTCTATGACACTGAAGCGTGACAGTGGATGTTACTGCTGGGAATGAACTGACACATAGACACACATGCAAAATACAAGGTGAGCCTCTTTCCCTTACAAACTCAGCCTAAAAAAACCCAAAGCAACCCTCTATTTTATTTGGTAACTACTGCAACCTGGGCAGCTTTTCTGCACTAGAGGAGGGGGTTGAGGAGAGAAAGAGAGAGAGATGGTGCAGGGCTCTTTCTGGATCTCAATAGGAAACGCCCAGCAGCAAATAGCTTAATGACTGCTTTAATAAGACAGAATAAGAGAAGGAATACAGACAGCAAGTAAATTGTACATCCCTTCGGGTGCTGGGCACCCCACATTCATGTAGCATCGGACCAGGTAGTCCACGTGGCTTTTCCCACAGTGTGCTGCACAGGGCAGATGCAACCCCCGTCTGTGGGGAGCAGCTCTTCCTTTTCACCACTTGAGCTATTTTATAATTTCCTTACAAGAAAACAACCCTCTTTCTGAAGGGTGTTCTCACAAGAACTTGTTGCTGCTCTGTTAGATAAAGGCAAGGCCAGGCAGGTGGTGCAATCGCAGTACCGAGTGGGAGCTGCCCGCGAGCTCCGCCGTTACGATATGCTGGTGGAGGTGTCCTGCAGCCAAGGGGTCTGTGCAGCCCAACAGAGACTGGAAGCCACGCCGGGCACGCAGCCCAGCCCAGCCCAAAGCTGCTGCATGGGTCACTGACCTCTAAATATTCAAGGGTCCCTCAGTCAGTGTCAATACAGCAGCTCAGGAAAAGCCTCCTCCCGTCTGATTTCTCAGCCTTGGAGAACAATCTGGCACGGGAACCTGAGACTTTGAAACTCCTGGCTCCACAGTCTGTGTGCTTTCAAAACTGACACGGAGCTGGGGCTGGCCGTGGGTGTGGGTTCGCATATAAAGATCAGGCATTGCTTTAGTACCACCAGAAAAACGTTCGAAGGACGTCACTTTGCAAGCACTTTCATGTGTTCTTGACTACTGTGAGCAACACAGCCGAAACCTGCAGCTGCGGGGCACAGCTGGTTTTTGGAGCTGGGTAAGAGCCTTAGGGCTTAATGGGCAAGTCGTGCCCAGAAGGGCTCTGGGTAGCTCTTTTGTCATTGAAAGAACTCAAATAAATACTGTTCAGAGTGGTTTGCGTTGGACTCCCTTTGAGCTAGGAAGCAGGGGGCAACAAACCATAAAGCTGAGTGGTCATCAGTGTACACCTTTAAAGCACAACTTTCCCAGCATGCTCGGCTCCCTTTATACAGGGGAGCTCCAGGCTTCAGTAGGAACCTGGCTGCCCTGCCACCCAGTGAGCGCTTCCCTCCTCCTTCCAGACCTGCCGCCTCTAGTTTCCACAGGATATGATGCGCTGCTGCTCCCAGGCAGGCAAGTGCAAGAAACTCACCCGGGATGTGGGGATGTGGCAAATGCAGAGTCACTGCTCTTCCTAGAGTCTGCCTGTGACCTGAACGCACAGAAGGGGCTGCGGGTGGGGTAGGGGTTGAGTGGCCTTGGTTTCATGAAGTGGTTGCAGCGCGTTAAAAGTACTATGTAGGTGAATGCAGCTCTAGTCTTTCAAATTCAATTAATTTTTGTTTGTTAGTTTTGGGTGCATTCTTCTAAGACAAGTGATGGACAAGCACTTGTAAGTTGCTTAAGGAACATTTCATTGTCAGACCTGATCTAGATAAGCTTGATCCACAAGTAAAACTGTTTTATACACAGGTGCTGGGGTGAAAGCATTAGGATATGGTAAATGAGGTAACACGAAGGACATGAGCATTAGTATCTAATACAGTCTTTTGTGTGTGAAGATATATTGCGTTTATAAGAGTGTATTTGTATCTCCCAATGGGATAAAGATCTCATAAATCAGGCTGAGTCATTTTTAAGCATCAAGAGTTTGTGAAATACACCATTCTACTTTGACGTTTACATACATATATAATGGGATGCCTCACCTCAAAACTTAAACTTTGGATAGCATTCCATGTGCTATGCTGAAAGCTGTTCGGCCGGTGTCTGATTTACTTGCAACTGGTATCTTGTCCTACAGAACACAGTAAGGCAAAACAAAATCTAAAAGATAAGTAAAATAGATCAATGTTTCATCCAACTCAGAACAGACTACATCCAAACATTGCACTGCCTGATTGAAGTCCAGCTTAAACAGTCACTTGATTTAAACAGAGGGGCTGAAAATTTAATTAAGGGGGAAAAATCTTGTAAAATGTACATAAAAGTCAGTGATTGTGGGAATTAAATGTTTAATTTCTTTAGCTACATTTGAAATGTGAATATGAATTACAACAGCTCATCTTTAATGCAAATTTTCCTATCTACCTCACACAGCAAATAGTGACTTCGTGATCTAGAATACCCTCAGCATGTAAAACTACATAGTATTTTCTAAGTTCAGAGTTTAGCATGTGATTAGACCATCGGAAGTAGCAGATCACAACTGAAAAATGTTCTATAACTAGACTTGTAGGAACAGAATTGCAGTTAAAAAGTTAGCGATGCAAACTCTTGAGGGTAAATCAAAGTCTGTACAAAATCTGTTGCTACAGGTGGGTAGGCAGAAGAGGAGAGAAAGGTGGAAGGGGGAAAAAAACTAATCCCATATTAAAATCATAAGAAACCCCAAACCCCAGACAGTCTCCAGAAATGAAAGCACACAGTAACCTGCCAGCTGTATATAGATGACAAAACAAATGAGAAACTGCATAATCCACTTGGAGATATATCTTCCTTTTTTTTTTTTTTTGAAAGAAGTCACTTGCAGAAGAGCAAGTTGGTGATTTGTACTTATACATCCTGGACCCTTTTCAACCCTTGTCAGAAAATGATAAATTATTGAAGCATATTATAAAGTAGCATCTCTATTTCTGCATTCTGTAGTGGCTTCTGAAGTGTTTAATGTGGAAAAGTTAACTACTGAGCATAAAATAATTTAGAATTATTCCTTGATCTTAAAAGAAAAAAATTAAAATTTGCAACCCACATTCTCTCCTTTGGATAACTGAAATGTTACTATTCCCTGCTTGCATTAGAGCTACTGGTACTTGGAAAGAATGGGCCAATGTTACATTCACACAATTGTTTTCTGTTCATCCATCCCCAGCTAGAAGGATTTTTGTTCCGGGGGGCACTATAAACTGCCCAAAGAATAAAGCAGGGCTTCAGAAAAGTGATTTTAAAAAACTGGCTAAATAACCTCACCGTGAGGTACGCTAGCCTAACTTATTACTTTGTCCCAAGGAATGAGAAAACACTCTGAGTATCTGGATGTTAAGTGCAGTAACACTCGGACTAAGAAATACCTGAACGTTCAGGCTTTTTTGAGCTGGATTTACTCACTGGGCTTTGATTATCTAGGAGCATTGTTGCAAAATATAAACAAACACGTTCTGATGCAGTTGCCTGCACAGAGGCTCCCCCTCCCTAATGCATACTTCATACTACAAGCTTAAGGTATTTGTTCTCATTTCTGGCTAGCACATAAAGAAAGAGAATACATAGATGGTACTACACTGGAGGAAGTGGACAGGAGAAAAACAGTGAACTGTCTGAAGAGGATACGTATGGCAAGTTTACAAAGGCTTTTAGATTCCCAGTCCGTTTTCAGGAGTAGTTTTAGATATTACTTAAAATTGTTTCATTTTTTGAAGAAGTCCATTGTGCTTGGTAGACATGAAGGGAAAAAGGTAACTGCGAGCTGAGGTAGGTACAGAGGCAGGAGGTGAAGCAACTGCTAGCTGTGTTGACATACCAACTGAGAGCTTTCCACCTGTGACTGACTTCCTCAGCTGGCACAGAGCTTTCTTTTCACCCTTAGGGCTTTTCTTCCATTTGATTCAATTCTTTCCCCACCCCTAACTGTTGAAGTGTCACCATTACATCCCTCGATTCAATCCACAATTCACGATTTTTTGGACAGCTGAACTTTTTACCCGATGACTCTGACTAGATTGGCATTCAAAGCTGACCCTGTGTTTTCCAAGAGGGACAGATCATTGTCACCAAAACATTAGCATTTCCCTTCCCAACATCAGTTAAACTATTGTTTTGCCATCACTACAAGGCTGTGATTTGCAATTACTCCATGCCTGCTTATCTTCTGGTCAGTATTTCTGTAACTGTTAGCATATTTACATGAGCTGTTGCCTTGAATTAGTTTTGCGGCACTATTACATGCTTCTCTTTTTATTTTTTTTCTGTACAGTGGAACAAAGCAATTCTTTGAAACAAAAAACATTCAGGAAGTTTACACTGGTTTACATTTATTTTAAAAAAATATTTAAACACTTGTGTATTTCACCTGTCGATTATCAACTACAAATCAAATAGGGCTCATCACTCTGAAGCAGTTCACAAGTACAAAACAGCCTCCTTCTGGCATCTTCACATCCTCCTCTTCTGTGTGCTTATGTACAATACTGTGAAAAGGAGAAAGCGGCACACATAAGAGGGCCCTGGTAAACAACGTGCAGAAGCCTTTTTATTTAAAACATTTCCATGGCTTGTAAAACAACAGTGTAATGAATCCCACTCAGCATGAACAAAATCAAGAAACTTCTAAGTCCAGGTTTCAAGAAATGCTATCAAATATACACATTACGTATTACTTCGGTTCAGTATTTATTATATTCATAGCCAAACTACACTCCGGCAGATACAGGCTGAACAGGGGGAGAATAAAGCCAGCTATGCTGCAGCATTACTGAGGGGAGCAGAGGAAAGTTTCTAAGCAGCAGAATTATGGGTGTCAGACACTAATGCTATGACCTTTCAACAAAAGCTGGAAATCGCAAGCACTTAAGGCAAAGCTAACCATGACCTATGAAGCAGCAGCCATCTTCCACCTGCTTGGCTGGTGGTATCCCCAGAGCAGATCCACGCACAGCATGAAATGAAACTGCATCGTGCTCCTAAACCTGGGATGTCTTAAGTTCTCTGCTCAGCCTGTTCTTCAGCCTCCTACCTCACATCCATTTGCTTTAACTTTTATCAGATTCTTATTTCCACATTGATTCTCCAGCTGCCATGTCACCGTGCTCCTTAGCACAATAATCCAAATTCCTTGCAAAAAGCATTCGGCCTCATTCAAGAATTCTATCTCCTCCCAAAACACTCTTTCACATTGGTGCCACATTCTCTTTGTCTCTTTTTGTAACATGGGATTCAGTTCTTGTTTCTTTTTATTCCCTCCTCCCTTCCTCTCCTCCATTTTCTTCTCAAGGAACTTGGTCAAACCCTACTTCATTTACCTTCTCTACAAGTCTCTTCACATCTGACTTGTGAACCTTTCCTATTTTTAGATATTCTTCTCCCTGGCATGTCCTTCTGTTACAGCCTAACTGATACTGCAAAGTCATTTCAGGAGCCTGGGACTGTCCTTGAAGTGAACTAAAATCCACCTACTGCACTGGGATATTCAAAGGCTCAACAGTAAAGTACAAGTGATTTTCTTGACTGGTGGCAAAATCTTCACTCATAAAGATGAAAACAGCCTCCAGTACCAATGAACAGCATTCATTCAGGTCTGGACAACTGCATCACAAGAAAATATTAGTGTCATCAATATCTGTACTGTATCATAATTTTACGCAGTAGTTTGCCTAGCAAACCAGAGAAATTTCTATGGAGCAGAGGCCATCTAAGCAGGCAGTAAGTGCAAAAGAGTAAACCTGTCAAGTGACAAGGAATAAGCTCTAGGGAAGGCTAGAAAAGAACATGCTTCTCTAAATGAACTTCAAGTTCAGAGGCAAAAAGGGCCACAGGAATGCAAAAAAGCACAGACACTGAAAAGTGGAATGTAAAAAGTAAATATGTTAAGATTGCCAAGAAAGCCTAAAACTAGTATTCTTACAGGCAGCTTGCTTACACCTCAGCCACTCCTCAAATTCAGAAGTAAGTATCAAAGCACCATCTTCTAATGAGCAATAACATAAGGAGGAGGAGTTACCGTTATTTCCTCGGATAAATGCGTCCCCATACTTGTTCTTTAACTGTCCATTTACATACTCTTCGGTCTGTTCCAGAGCTATATTCATATACCCATCCAGGCAAGCCAGGACACCTGAAGACAGCAACAGTTTACAAGTGAATCAGCTTAAACTTATTTTAAAATAAACAAAAATGCATTGTGTTTGAACAGTACTGAAAAAACTGTATCTTCATAACAAACTAAAAGCCCAGGCTTGGCTAGACAGGTCGGTACAGCAGAGTATTCTTCAAAGAATTAAGCTGGGAGTGAGGAACCCCAGGCACTCTAGTAACAACTTCATCAGTTGATGTCAAGTGTGAGGGGGGAAAAAAAGAAGTTGGTAAGGCATGACTTTCAAAAGACTGACAGTTTCCACTTTGAAAGTTTAAGTTATCCTTTCTCACTTGTGTTTTAAGCCGCACACCTGAAAAGAGCCTGTGACATTAAGTGTAACTGAATAACCTAAGGACAAGGCTATGTAAATTAAGTTTTCACCAAAACTTGTGAAGGATATAGCTGAAAAACAACCCCTTTAATACAGGCCACCATACACACTTTTTCATATTCATCTTCAGGCTCACAGATCGAGAAGAATATTGGCTGCAAGCCTCTGTTTTGATATAAACAAAATTCTACATCCTTTTCAACAGGCAAAAGGTTTTCAGATGACACTGGAATCCTCCCACAAAAACAAAATTACACTGTTTAATTAATGCAGCTCAAGGAAAAAAACTCTGCCATTTGTAGTGTTGGATGTCCTTCTGATCAGGAAAAATGCATTTGAGTAGCACTGATTTTACACAAGCACTTATGTTCTCACTTCTCACAGCCCCTGTTGAAGGCTGTACCTTGTTCACACAGTACTTCCCATGTGCTAGCAGCACGATGGCATTTCTTCATTCAAAATCACTCCTCGGCATTTGCACCCACCCTTAAGATCAGAACCATGGCCGTCTACAAATTTTACTTGCCTGATCAACAAACAGACTATTCATGTGAGGAAATGAATGTGGGGATTAACAGATGTAAAAAATTGCTCAGAGAACGCAATCTGATCTGTTAACCGTGCACATAAAACAACTTGTAAAAAGCTGTATTAATTATCTCCATCTTGCATGTGTGTTTTCCTGACTTCATCCTTGCACACACAGACGACACTACTAAAATAATTTTTTCCTTTTGAAAAACACTTTATTTGTTTACCTGGCATTAAAACTCAAAATACAGTGTCTTGGCTGCACTTGGGGAGGGGGAGAAGACTCCAGTCTGAGAATCCTCCTCTAGGACACATTCTCGTTTTTCAGAAGCATTACTGTAATATCTTCCATTAAGTAATTAGGAATTCAAGTTCCCCTGCCAACTTGTAATGGTTTGAGGATTATTATTTTCCTTTATGGTTTTCTTTCCTCCGTTTCCACACAAATAGGAAAAACTGACTGCTCACAAAAAAGTGTTACTAAATGCACAAAAAACCCAAACCAAAATCAGAACTCTTTTTCATTCCAGCAATCCCGAGCGCTCCACATAACAATAGAAAACAAAGTGTACAAAATTAAAATTGGACTGTGTGAATTTTCTTAAGCTACCACTCAGTAGGCCATAAATGCAGCATTTTCAAACTCTCTTGATCCTAGAGTGCATTCATGGTTGTTTCATTCACTTCCTCCTTTTCTTTGCTTACTCTCAGACCACTAATGTCATTAAATATTGTCACTGCCCATCCTGGATAGTACTTTATCTGTTTTATCTATACGTAGAGATCTTTTATGTACGTATCCATCTCTACACATAGAAACCATATATATTAATTTATCACTGATTACTTTCCCAGGGCTTCTTCCCTTAGACGTGCGCAGCACTTGGCAGCGAAACAAGATGTTTTATTGTTACACATCAACACTTGTATTAGGCCATGTTTGCGTGTACGGTGGCTCAGAGCGTGGCGGTACAGACATAAAATCAGAAACACAGCCTAGAGGAAGAATCTAGACAGATCTGCAACAAAAGCCTGAGATGCCGGGCTTTTTAATGGCTGGCTTTCACAGATGTTGGTCAAATTTCTGCAGAAAACAAACTGAGTGCATATTTTTCAAATGAGAACAGTATACAGGTTTTTAACCGCAGGATCACATCAAGTGGGAAGGAAGGAGAGCAGAGGGAAATAAGGAAGAGAGGGGGAAAAAATCCAGTAACAAATAAGGGTGTCCGATGGAACTATGTTTCAATTCCTGGTAGATCTGACTGTAGGCATGTTAAAACTAGCCTTGTTGAGGGGAAAGCTGAGTAATTAATCTGTAGCAGTTACAAATGGATCTTACTGAGCAGAAGGTACCAATGTTCTCAAAGAAAACAGAAAGTGCATCCAAAAACCAAATCTGATTTGGCCCTAAAGACACTAAAGAGGAACAGGAAGCGATAAGGCAGCACTGCTTGCTCTGTCAGTGAACAATAACACTTTAAAACCGTCATAATACAAAGATTCCTTGTCACAGCATAAACAAGTCTCCTCTCACAAGTGCCAAGCTGAGCCAACTGAATTAAGCCTATCTGAAGCGGTGATCTGTTGCAGGACCATAATGTTTAAATCATTCCAGAATAAAACGCCTAGCTGTGCACAATAGGAGATACACGACAGTTTTAATTAAGTTTGGGTAATACAAAAAAAAAACTGGACAGGCCAATAGTCTTATCCTAATGGGAGCTGGACAAGGACATTTCACTGTACCCATTTAAAAAACCCTATAATCCTACATACAGTGCAAGAAGGTATACAGATAGGCTGAAGAGTTCTGGAATAAACCTGCTGGACTGTATTAAAATGAACAGGGCATACAGCAGCAAAAGCCACACTAAGCTTTCTCTTGTATCTCCGTGCGTCTTGATCCAACACATGTCTAGGCAGTTGTTTAACCAAGAAAGCAAAAACTCTTTCATCCCTCATGTAAGAGCAGGCTTTTGACCGATGGCACAGTTTACTGTTTGAAGCTTTTCTGGACCAAGGTCTGTACTAGGAATCAGAGAACAGGAAAGTAAAGAAAAGAGTAGTTCCAACAAGGGCTGCTATCAGAACACTGAAAAGGGGACTGCCTGGCCGTTTCAGGAATTGTAATTCCAGCCAATCTTTACAAATATCAGTTTAGAAATCCAGGCTCATCCTGAGCCACCAGTCTAACCATCTGTGACTAAGGACACTAATGATTTAGATCAGTAATTTTAATCTCTAAATCCACCGTTAACCTCTTTTTCATCAGTTTCTCCAGAGCTGATTGCCTATTTTTAATGTCACCATTCTGAGATCTATATTCACACACTCCAAGATTCTGGATCACACTGCTTTGCTTTTCAAGAGCAAAGCACCTGTTCCAGCCTCCCCAGGCAATGACTTTACTCAGTTTGTGAGACAGATGGAGAACTTACCTCGATAATCAACTCCAGAATTTAATTTTACAACAACTGGCCTTCCAATGATCTGTTTTAGAAAGTCACTAGGGGTTTGCTTCCGCAGACTCATCTTTATCTTCTCTGGTAGGCTGGGGAGAGAAGTGAGAGAAAACATTTGGATAAGCAACATGCTTCACATGTGGTCTTTAAGCACTCACTAGAGACAGGCAGTCCCCTGATGCTTATACTTTCAGTAGGAGAAAATATCAAAGGAGATAAAAGCAAAACCGTAAGGGTGCAGGTAGAGAGACAGAGCTCCTAGAGCCACAGCATTAAACTTTCCCTTTGGCATTTTCATAACTGCTGAAAGTATTAATAAGAACCCTTGTTTGCTACGCTGTGCATCTTGTAAACTTTTGATGGGGCCAAAGGCCTTATCTTCTCTGTAACACCTTTTGCTAAAATGGTTTTACCAAAAGTAGAGAGCCAAGTCATAGTAAGTGGTTCATATCCTTAGGGGGTGGAGGGAGAAGGCAGTATATGCTCTAAAGACAGAGGCCTGTGCTAGAACAACCAGAGAATGATTTTTGATCTCAGCTTGCAAATACGAGCAAAGAATAAATTTGAAAGTCTAACTTAACTGATTCATTTGAAGGCATCCTAAGTTTAGAATTAAGGCTTACGATTAAGTCGTACGGAGACCAGAAAAGATGCTGCGATTTAAAAATCCATGGCGTGGCACACACGCCCAGTCTGGTATGAGACCCCTGCCTCAGTCAGCATTGCTTAACTTCTGCTTTTATGTCACTTCGTCTAAGTAACAGTTGTTCTGCATCTTAAATCAATGGCAGAAAATAGTGCTAATGCTGACACCTGGCACAGCCTCAACTCCTTACTGCAATTTGCCACAGCAAGCAAGCAACGAGCTATTGGAGCTCGCCTCCAATATCGCCTCCGGCTTTCCCGCGGCCCCGCAATGCCGCCGGCGGCCCGGGGCCGGGCGGGGGGCACTTCTCAGCCGAAGCCTTCCTGGCCGCGGGCAGGTTTTGAGGAGCAGGCGCCGCCCCAGCACGGCCGCCCGCCCGCCCTCCCCCGGGAAACACGCCCCGCGTTCAGGGGCCGCCGCAAAAGCTGCGTGTTCAGCCCAAACGCCGCGGAGTGGGTTCTGACAGAGATC
>VZTV01079175.1:3935-30920 GCA_013400875.1 Anhinga rufa
TGAGGCCATCTCCTCTCGTCCCATCGCTGGTTCCTTGGGAGAAGAGCCCGCCCCCCCATCCGAACACCCACCCTGAACATCCTGCAGCCCAGCCTCCAGCAGCCAGAAGACTCCTCTGTGTAACAGACTGGAAGTCAAATGGGTTTTGTCCATCTGGATAGAGCACAGTGTGCTGCCAGCGGCAGAGCTGCTCAGTAAAAGCCTTGCTATCCTGCCCTGTTTGCTGTAGGATTGCTATAATAAGAGCTAACGTTTACAAAACATAAGAAAAGTTATCCGTCCCATGAACACTCACCAGCACGTCTTCAGTAAGGAGAAAAGCCCTGTTTCCATGAGTAACTGCACTCTTATCTCATAACAACAGCCACCCTCCCAAACAGATCACACTATCTCTGCTTGCAGGCACTCACTCATCTGCCAAGCTTTATAAAGCCCCAAAAGCCACCCATCTGCTGGCAGCAGCATCCACATGACCCACAAGAAAGCCAGCCTGCCGTACCCCTCCCCACATCCGGAGGGAAAGCTCCAGACTCTGCGTACCCGCTCTTCTAGGAAGGACAGATCTCCCTCTGATCCAAGAGACGATGGAGCATAAACTGGCACTCAAATGTAAACACACATTTTCAATGAGCAAGTCATGAATCAGCATGTGCTGTGAGCACTAGGAGTCCTCCCAAGATACTTGTTAACAGCTGTAGCCTCTTCCTCTCCAGTATAAACCCATACAGACCCTGTAAGGACACATTTTCTGCCACAGACAGAATTATTTCTGAGCCAGTCAGAAGAAAGCGGAAGCAATTCACATCAACAGCTTCATTTACTATCGAAGTTACACTGATAGCAGAACTGTACAGCAAGGTTTGATTCGAGCTCATTCTCATCCTTCTTGAGGCACACATGGACCTTCATGGTATTTTTTTGAAAACTAACATTTTTTATGTACTTTTCAGAAAACAAAAGATCTGTCTTACCTAAATCAATTAGCCTGTGTGCCAAACTCCATCCTCCGCTCCTTCCCCCAGAGGAAGACCCTTCCATTTGCACAGCGGTGGCTCCTGCTCTGCTGCGGTACAGGCTGCCAAGTTCAGGGCCTATTTTCCTTAAATTGCATTTTAATATCTTCGTGGAAGTAGTTCAGTTTCTGGAGTTGCTAAGCAATAGTGAGCCATAACGGCACAAGAGAAGCCCACTTCTATTTTAGCATATAACACGGCAACATTCAGCTCTGCCTGTGGTACCACTTGCTCTAACATCTGCAGCATTTCTTTAATGCAGAAGCACCTGAGAAGCAATTCTGATTGTTTTGATGCTATACAGATTCATTTCTAAAGTTACTTGCTGGTCTTGTTCTCCATATCACAAGATGGCCAAGAACTACCAGTCATTCTCAACAGCACCCAAACACCCTCTAGAGAATCACTAGGTTATTCAGAATATATGCACCATTTTACAACACCTGATCTAATGTATCGTAACCAGCCCAGTCTCGAGCTTAGGACAGGCTTAGAGTTGATGCCGCATCTCTGACTAATGCATTTAAATAGATTACAGCTTGCAGAAACCTGCAGGATTTCCAGAAAGAGCAAATAAGTCAAAACATCTCCTTGTGCTGTACATCAGCTGTGCCTGCAAAGCACAGACATGAAGCTTTGGAGTTAAGGATTCTTCTCTTCCTCTTTTCCTTCCCACTTAACACATATATGCAAGCAGCACCGTTGCAAAAGGAGCAAGAACAGGCTGTTGTCTTACTTTCTTACCCAACATAAACAGCAAGGATCAGGCATGTCTGCAAATGCTGGATTAACTGGCTACCAACTGCTACTTAGAAAAGGCACCTCCATGATTAGGGCAGTATTTTCATTTTACATCCTAGCACAGGAAGGCAGGCATATTTCCACATTTCACTGGCATCTTTGCTTCTCATTTGCCAGACACACTAAAGCATTCCTTAAAATACACTGGAGAAATTCAGTCTAAATAGATCACTTGCTTGAGTTCACCAACCCAGTATGCTTGTGGATTAGAGTAGTCAAATTAATTGATTTAAAGACAACGTAAGGGATTTTGAGAGAATGTTTAGCTGACATCCAAGATTTCATTTTAATCCTCCTCACGGCTAATTCTTTGAACATAGGAAGCCAGAAAAATTTGTGATGCCGGCTCTTACACAGAAGACATCTCCAAAGGCATGCTAATCACTGCACTATTTTGCAAATTGCTCCTAATCTACAGTTGTTTGCCTCTGCACTCTTCCTGCTGAGACAATAAAGTCTTACAGCTAATGGTAATGTAGGCTCACTCCCAATGAAAGGGTATGCAAGAAAAGAATGATCCTCATTTGTTTCATGTAGACAGATCTGCAGTAGGGAACCATTATCTAAATACTACTTCCCCCCTACCCAGCTTTTACTGTTATATTTTAGGGTAACTTCCATTTCACATTTTTGTCTTTTAAGCAGAATATTTTTAGCTCCTGTTGCCATTTTAGGAAGATTTAGCGAAAATTCCCCACTGCCAGACACACCACATTTTTAATCAGTGCTTGGTGAAGCACTAAGGTTGGCAGCCCAGAAACATCCCCTTCGCCTTTCTTATATGGCAAGATGGTAGCAAAACAGCTCCCATGCTGCAAACTCGTTCCTGATGTCCCAAAGCCCTGAAAAAAACTGTTGTTATCATGACTGACGGTAACATCATTATGTGAATTAGCAAGATTTATTCATGGCATTACCTTTGTTTAGTTCTTCCAGCACCCTCAGTGGGGGACTGGGAACAAAATTGAGGGGAAGAAGCTCTGAAGACTTCAGTGACAAATGAAAGATACTGTTTGCAACAAGCACGCTTTCTTCACTACTAAAATTTGCACTTTTGCCATGGAAGTACACAACTGTGCTCAGTCTCATATCTAAGACATCTGTGTACTTTCTGCACTAGCTTATACAAAGCCAGCCATACACCACCAAGTGTTGATTTCCATTTTATGCTGTAAATAAAGTGAAGTCTAATTTTTGGAAGCGTGGGGAAAAAAGGACTGCATGAGCACCAGTTAAGACAATAAACTTTTGAGGTCTCTTACTATGGCAGAGAGAGGAGGAGATAGAACAAAAAAGGGGATCAGTGTCCATTAATAACCAGACCCAAAACCCCCTTTGCCTCTTGCCTGGATCTATTTTTAGGTCCTGTTATAAGAGATCTAACACACAAGTATGCAACAAATAGTGATCCCATTAACCAAAGATGGTCTCTTTCCCTGTTTCCAAAATAATCATTCCCCTCTCATGCCTCCTCCCCACCTTCTTCTTGTTCAGCCTTCCAAAATACACCTCACAGGACACACTGCTCTCCACAAATCTGGCCTGAACATTGCTATGAGTCTCCTTATCACTCAGGGTGCCAACTGCCCCTGGACACTTGGAAATCTTTACCTAGATGGATGCCATGACACTGAGAATTTACTTGGTACATAACAATAATTTCAACTGTCCCCACAGGGTGTGAATCTCAACATTTCCCAGATTCACCTGAAAATACTTTGAAGATTAAAAGCTAAGACTAGTTAATTTTAAAGAAGCAAGTTATTGTTAGGTTGGAAGACATTAATAAAACAAAACACAGTGCAACTAACTCATCGTTAGGTCATTTTCAGGATATTCGCAGTTGGACCTATCTAGATAATTTCCCCAGGTTATAAAAACTCGAGGTCTGATTATTCTGACAGATCATATTTTCTGGATCGATATTTGGATGACATTTCCACTAGCAGTCCACTTAGCAGATATATACACACACACATATCTATTAGAAGGACTTTCCTGAAGGCCTCAGCTTGATAATAATTTCAAGGTATACTGTTATAACATCTTTTTGAATGCCACACTGTCTGCTGCAACGTTTGCTTCTGAAACACATGCTCCTTGATTACTGGCAAACCCACCAAGGGTTCCCTCAACTTGCAATCAGTAAACCTACTCATAAAAAGTCACATGCCTCTTCCCGAAAAGCATCTAGGAAATTACAAGCCTTCCCTTCAGCCTTTCCTATGGGAGTTCGTTATACAAACGTTAGTGATAAGGAATTCAGGGTAGGAGTTACAGACCTCACTGCCACTCTTGGAACAGACAATAACATGAGCAAAGTTTCCTGCCTTCTGCCACCACTCAGAACTACTTCAAATTGCTTATGGTACTGCTTATTTATACCAATCAAACTGGTGTTTGGCATCTTATGGATCATTTTTCCATTAACTGGTACCTATTCTGGCTTTACAGGAGCTGGAGAAGAATGAGATGAAAGCTGAGGACTCCATGACAAGCATGGTCTACATGCTTCTGCTAAGGGGATGGAGACAGAAATGGTTCACCTTGACCTGCAAGCAACATCACATGTCAGAATTCACATTATATTTAAATACATGACTTCACACCCAAAAGCCTTCTTTAAGTACTGACTCGGAAACAAACCACAGCAGTTTAACTTAGTTCTTCCCATTTTGCAAGTGCTTTGAAACAACAGGCCCTTAGACATATTCCACCTTTGCAAGCATCTTTAAAAAGTAATAGCTGATACAAAGCTATTACAAAACGAGAGATCAGAATAACTGGTTTGGCAAAAGGAGGTGGACTCTTCACTAACCAGAGAGTTGAGAAATTGTATTTCTCATACTTAGATCTTTCAGCTTTTAATATGGGAACAATAACTAGAAGTTTGAGACTTCACTAGTTAGACAATATGGTACCTGCAGAGTAGTGGTGATGATGGCATGGGAAGAAAGGGGGACCAGGCTGGATGCTGGTACATTTACGTGCTGATCTCAAAGGGAGGACAGGCAGAAGGAAGAGACAGGGTCATGTGCAGACTGTGCAGTCTGGAGAGATTAAGGCAAGTAAGCAGGGCACAACACCACATCTGTTGTGTGTTTTTTCAGCTCCAGCAGAGCTAAGAGCATTAGTTCAGATTTGCTTCTGGAACATGATCCTCCGCTGGTGACTGAATGTCTCCTTTGCCAGCCGCCCTGCGTCACAAGCACGCAGCAGCTCACTCTGGCCTTGCTGCTCCTCTGAGGACATGCAGTGCATTGCATGGAGGGCATCAAATTCCAGAAGTACCAGTGGATGCCGAGGGTTCTCCTGGGCAGGGAGGTCAGGCAATACTTAGCAGGACAGCTGGAAAGACATGCTGACAAGTTTGGTGTTCATTGCTCAAGCTTTGCAAGTAAGCTAAAAACAACCTGCTTCACAAAGCATATCAAGACTTCCATTGAAGTGGAAATAAAAAAAAATAAAATAAAAAAAACCCACACCCCTAAACACGTCTCTGCTCATCTGGCAAATACACTCACAATGTGCACAAGCAGCTTTCCCTATGTTACTTCAGCAGTTAAAGATCCTTTCAGTATACAAAAATGTGCTGTTAGCAACACTGAAATTTATAAAGGAAGCTTCTTTAAGCATCTTGAAGCTCTTAAAATATCATTCCATACTTTGTATGTGGGTCTCTTCTAAACCAAAGATTTGCAAGATAATTATACTGATATCAGAACTACCACGTATGCAATGCTTGGGCAGCTACCCCATTTTAACCTCCTTTTCAATTCACCTTACTGCCCAGGAAAACTTAATCAAAAAAAGGCTGTAAAATGGAAAAACAGAAGGTATCATTCTTGCAACANCCAAATACCTGCTCAGTGCCTCGCCACACGACGAATGTGATCCCATTTAAACTCTTTGTGTCCATAACTTTATCTGGCAAGGAGTCTGACACATCCATCACTGTGTGGAGAGGGACGTCTACGTGCCTCTGCCCACTCCTTGGGATTCCAGTTACTGCTCCATCCCATATCCCACACAGATGGGCTGGAAAGAAATCCTTGTTTCTGGCTTCCAGGCTACTTACAGATTCAAATAGGTATGTTTACACTACTATCTAACTTTTAAGTTGTCAAAAACTGCCAGGTTTCCTCCCTCAGCTCCTTCTCATAAACAGAAGCCAGGTTGCAATCCACAGGTTGAGAACACTCTTCTTCTCTGTAGTAACACGTGGGAAATGTTTTAGAAAACCTTTACTGTAAAATAACGAATGCCAGAGGTGTGCCTGTCCTCTGCACAAAAACTTATACAGAAATAGACTTTACCTCAATAGGTTCCTCCATGATTCCTAAGATGCTATACTAAGATTATCAAGCATTAAAAGTTTCAGAACAACTGATTTTTTACATTCTTTCTTGTGAGGCATCATCTCTGGCAAAGCCAAAGTATCTCAATATCCCAAAAAGCTGATCACTTTGGCCTCTAATGCTGCTGGCAATGTTCAACAAATGTCAACAGCATACTTTGTATTTCCTTCAGGATTTAAAAAGCCTACAGAATAAGAGGACAGAGCAGCAACCATTCCAACAGATGACAGAGCTAAGCATGGCACTGCCTGAATGACAAATGACAATGCCACTGGCTAACAGCAGAATGCACATCTGCTCGTGTCAGTGCTAAACCATACGTACCAGATCCGCTTACCAAATGCATTTCTGCCATCACTTGCAGTCTGTTTTTCTACAGCGGAACCCGATTGGGTTGGTGTTAAGCCAGGAACCTTCAAATACATTTCTAGCTGCTCCTACTCACTACATGGTAATATTCAGTGACAATTTTGGGAAGAAAAACTACTGTAAACTGTTCCATAAATAAAAATTAATCTGGTTATGGATGTCAATAATTTTTCATACAATAAATGGCTTGGAGTCAGATACGCTGATCAAAATTAATATTTAGATATGACATGTTGCCCCACTACATCCCACTCCCAGCCCTCAACTATGTTAGAGGTCCTTGTTCACGCTGCAACATTCACGATAGCTGCATTCCAATCTGAGGGTAAAAAGGTTGCCTGTAAGCGGTTTATACAGTATGTGAAATGCTTTGTTTATCCAAAAATATTTGAGCTCCAAGAAACATTAAAGCAAGACAGATTTCAGCATTTGCACAGTAGAGAACTGCAACTCCTACAGATACTGCCAGAAACTTTCTTCTTTAAGGCTTTACAGCTACAAAAGACTACTTTGCTAAAGCAAAACTACAAACAAAAAGCAAATTGTAATGCTCTTAATATGCTAAAAAGGGTTATAGCAAGGGTGATAACAAGCAGAGGACAAAGCAGAGGTGCTATTTCCCTCTTGCTCACTTTGTTCAGAGCAGATAGTATTAATCAGTAGGAAAAACTTGATGGTGCACAGGGTAAACCAAAACTTACAGGGTCTTCCCCAGTAAGCGGGCTCTGGAAAACCACTGTAAGAGTAAACGGAGCTTCCCTGCAGCCTGGTCCGCAATTTAACTTGCTGTAGTGAAATCCAGCTAGCCAGCAGCTCACCTGCTATGCTGAAGTCTTACAGTAGTCATACCCACCTTAAAAATAAAACTCTGCCCAAAGCACGTTAGTTAGGCTGTTATTTGAGACATGAGGAATGAACCATATCGGTCACCAGAGGAAAAAGCATGACAGTTGACAGGGGAGGTTTTCAAACAATACTCAGAATTCAGCACAACTCAGTTATCCCCGGGGCACAGAACTGGAAGACAGGAATATTAAGAATGTTACCGTTTAAAAGCAGCAAAGAAGCATCTCCTTTTCCAGCTCAAAGCTCTTCTCATTTAAAGACATTCTCTCAACATATTTGATTCCTGATCCTGTTTTAGTATACCAGCAAAGGGTAAATCAGATGTGCTGTACCCTCTTGCTAAGGCCAGGATATCCAGCTGGGTGCAGGGGAAGGGAGGGGGCAGGGGACAGTTATCTCCAGCCCCACTATAATGGTTCTGTAGTAGCTACTGCTTAGTGCATTTTCCTGTACTGTCTCCTTATCTAGCTCTGCAGTCTCCCCATCCCATAGCTCCAGATGCATGCTTTTCTTGGGTTGTGGTTTCCTTGTTTGCCCCTGCCTCGGAATTCCCAAACACAAGCTGGTTCTGCACCAGTTCCTGTCTTCCACAAACTGCCTAATTAATCAATGGACTTACCTCAAGCTACATTACAAATGTAGAATTAACCAATTATAAACAGGAAAAAAAGGTTAAGCTTTTAAAACAGTGATCTGGCAGGTAAGGAAATGTTTTCCTGCTCTGTTAGTCACAGAATGGCAGGGGTTGGANCGTCTCTGCTCATCTGGCAAATACACTCACAATGTGCACAAGCAGCTTTCCCTATGTTACTTCAGCAGTTAAAGATCCTTTCAGTATACAAAAATGTGCTGTTAGCAACACTGAAATTTATAAAGGAAGCTTCTTTAAGCATCTTGAAGCTCTTAAAATATCATTCCATACTTTGTATGTGGGTCTCTTCTAAACCAAAGATTTGCAAGATAATTATACTGATATCAGAACTACCACGTATGCAATGCTTGGGCAGCTACCCCATTTTAACCTCCTTTTCAATTCACCTTACTGCCCAGGAAAACTTAATCAAAAAAAGGCTGTAAAATGGAAAAACAGAAGGTATCATTCTTGCAACACCTCTGGGCTGAAGCCAGCATACCCAAGATCAGTGACTACTTCTCACAGAGATTCCCTTCAGTGCTGCCATCACACAACTAAAAGTTTGGCATTTGCTTCCACTATTACAACCCTTAAATCCAGTCACCCCAAGCTTCAGGGCTTTTATTTTCATGATATCCCCATGCAACAACAACAAAAAAAACCAANGTCACTATATGCAGGTTTACGGCAATACTAGGTAATACTACATACTTCTGTATTTTTAAGTTAAAAAACACTAGGAGATCCTATACAGCACTTGGGCAATGAAACAAAGTTTTGACCTTACCAAAAACGTATATGCAGAAAAAGAAGCACTAGAGTTTGATAAGCCATTTCCTTGTAAGCTACTAAAAAACACATGGACCTTCACATAGATCTTACTCATAGGGCCTTACAAGTTGGAATTTGCCTGGCATGGTCAGAGACCCAGACAAACGGGAACTGCAAGTAGTAAAACCCAGACAATCCAATATACCAAAAAAAACCCAAAAACCTAAGAAAGTAAGTTGCAATAAACTTAGGTCAACTTGGTACTTACCCTCCATGAGGTTAACTTCAGCCCTACAAGACTGTTTTTCAAGACTAGTCTTGTGCAACGCTTAAAGACAAGAATACTAGATGAAGCTCAAGAGTTTAAGCAAAAACTAGCAAGTTTACTATGGGTCCCTGATGAGACACCTGGCACTAGCCTGCAGAAATAATCACAGCTTTTATGTGAGACCACAAGTAATTTCAGTCTTCCTCTAAAAAGCCGAAGAGCACATTATTGCTTAGTACTGAACAATTTGCAAGACCAAGAGCACATCACAACCACCACATTCCAGTAAAATCAAATAGACTTCATTTTTCAGTTTTTTTCTTACACCAGGGAGAAAAGTAGTTAACACCAGGCATATTAAGTGCCAAAATTAGCTGATTTGCTTAAGTGCAACATACAAAAACATCTACAGTAAGTACTAACAACAAAAGCAGCAAGTCACACAAGGTTTTAACAACTGCACTCCACCTTTGAAAGCACAGGAGGGGCAGAAAGGCAGGCTTCTCATATACCAAAAGGATCACACAGCACCTCCAGGTTTCACAAGGCCCCTGCAATCTTTAAAAATAAGATATCTCTTTTTCTTTCTCCAAAGACACATGCCTTACAAACCTGCTGGGAGAGAAAGCCTAATTCTGAACCACACATAAGTAGGCATGCAAACGGCACCTGTGCTGTAGCAAGTTTCAAGTGTGTCAAACTAAAATCCAGAGATTTTAGTCTTTGCTGCCAGTCAGTACAACTAGCAATAGGCAGAGTTGCCTTGTACCATTGGATCTGCGTATCAATACCAAAGTAGACAAAAAGGTTGGACTATAAAAGTGACATTCAGCCTTCCAGTCTACTCAAAGTCCTCTCCAAACACTTGGAAAATGGCACAGCTATCCCAGTTAGTCCAATTAACTCCTCGGTCTACCACAGACAGACCAAACAATCAACCATTGCCAGTGCCCTATCAGTGGTTTAAATTAGTGGCATAACAGTTCTTCACCACCTCACCAAGAGACCTTTTCAAGTCACTCCAGAAGATGGTGGCACAGAAAATAAATCTATTCCCTTCACTTTCAGGTATACAAGGGTTATGCTCACCTCATAAAAATTATAACGACCTTCTGCCTTCTTCAATCCTCTTTTTATTTGGGGCCTGAATTAATTACAGGTCAGAGAGCAAATAAGCATTAGCTCAGGCTCAGTCGTAAGATGAACAATCTACACCACTCTGACCTAAACGGATTTCACTGACCAGAAGAAAGCCTCTCGGCACAGTGCAACCACTGGTACAAAGGTAATGATAGCTGAAATCTGTCGTGCTATCTCATTTCCCATTCCTCTACACAACACATTTTATTTTTAGGTTATAACATCTGATGCAGGAGGGAAAGAAAGGATGCACACAGGCACAACAGCTGAAACAAGCTTGGCAACGCCAAGAACGAGAGATTTCCGTTTCACATTTAGTTACACTAGCTACACCTTCAACTCACATTCAGCATTTCTGGAGTCACGGTGGCAAAATTTATACTGTCACACTGATGTCACCTTCACATGCGGTTTCCCCGCAGTAACAAGCTGCTTACAAAGAGCCTGTCACTGTCCTTGTGAACTAGATCAAATGCTGCTTTTTTGCCTCTTGCTTAATAGGAAGAAGCTGGGTTGGGTATGGAAGAGGAAGACACAGGGGATATTGAGCAGGTGACTGCTGGGTGGTGGTTCAGCAAGGAAACCTCCAGTATGAGATTTAGAAGTTAGTGAAGCTCTTTTATAACTACAAGTTACATGAGCCAAACAAAGGTAGTAACAAAACTTAGCCCTGAGGAGAATCCAAAGGTCAGAAAGAGAAAGGTATGGAAGCATGCAACACAGAACAGATCTCCATTTTAAGCTCACACAATGTTTAGATATACAGACAAAGCGATCCTCCATCAGTGGCCTGCTCCCTTCTTACACACAATGGTTCCCTACAGTTAAGGAACTTACTTCTCACTGCAAACGTACACCACAGGTATGCATCAAAGCAACAGAGCTACATAGGGACACTTGGGCAGCAAGTTCTGCCTAAGGGAGGAAAGCAAAGCTAAAGAAGAAAATTGGCCAATATCAAGCACACCTTTTCTTGAAGCAGATTTTCTTGACAGAACTAATTTTCACCTCAGACAGCTAGCAACGAAGGGATGCACACCCAGAAGTACAAGCAGAGCCTTTGACAGCCGGAAGCTCTACTGCAGTTCTTTTCTCCCCTTTCAGTGAGGCTTTTTCTTTTTTAAACTTATCAAGCAAATCTCACAAATCTCTTATACCCACTTAAAGTCAGGGGTTAAGTGGAGCTGAAGTGAGACAGCATATCTGCTATTACACTAAAATTGTCTTACATGCTCCTTTTTGCTAATTCTGTTGGTGCCATAGCTATCAATGGGAAGTAGATGGAAGGTGGAAGGCAGATCTGTTCACCAGAGCAGCATGATACAGGTAATGGGCACAGTAATTCAATACATACTTGCCCTCTGGGAATATTAAATTTCACGGCTGGGTCTGCAGAGGAGCTCGGTGACTTGGCTGAGGTACAGCCTGCTCCTAATTTTCATAAACCGTGCCTGTTTCTTGAGTCTCCAGAGGCTAAGCAAGCAGAGGCTCTGCCATCAGTGTGCTTGGAACTGGTTTATTCCCTCGTGGCTGTAAAGCACAGCCGTTCAGCAGCAACCCTCCTGACAATATGCCATGCTCAGGGGAGCCACGGACCTCACTCAAACTCCCAACGAGGCTTTGCTGTCGTCTGCCACACACACCAAATTCAAAAGAAACTTTTTTTCTCCTGTGACACTGTCTTGAGTCTCTTGGGAAGAGAGATTCATTTATTCTTTTGTTGCAGTGGCCAGAAGAGACACCTGCACATACATGCACTGAGGACAATGAATTCAAACTGGAATTACACTTGACTAATTCACCGCCAGTAAAAAGCAAAGTTACAAGATGATACCTGGAGAATGACGACAGGAGTACTTTAGTCTCCAAAGCAGTGTATGGGCAACAATTACTTTGTGTTAAAAATCAATACATCCCTAGTCTGATGCAAATGATACCTAAATCTTTGTAAGAGTGCTTTTTAAGTGGGCTGAACACACATGAACAAGTGGCAGATGATTTGCTAGGGGCCAGGGTGTTGTTGAGGGGTCATCTCAGTTAGAAAGCAGCACAATGCCTCCATAAATAAAGTAGCTCAAGTTCAGCTGCAACAAAGTAGAGCTGAGCCCTAAGGAAGAGGAAAAAAAGAAAAAAAATATTTGAAACTTCTAGCCACAAAAGTTATTCTAACTTTCAAAAGGTTCCCATAGTTTGCAGCAGAAATTTGTTTCACATACTTAAAAGTTTTATACCCCGTGTTGACCTAAAAGCCATCACCTTGGAAAAGGAATTTTCTGGACCACACCCCTGCCAGGCTACAGTAATTGCTTTTTAATCTTGTTTCTTCTGGGCATTAGAAAGCATTTGTGCATTGCTGCAACATCCCTCCTATGCAGTTAAATAAACAGTAAGAGATGGTTACCTCACAGGCTTTGGGGAAACAATGATCAGTATTCATTTAGAAATTCCTTATAGAAAGAGATATACTTTCATAGTTTGCTTTTGCTCTGTTTGCTAAGCCTCTACCTTCAAGGCAGAGCAAAGCCCTTTATGACAAGCAAACCTGGGCAAGCACAACAAAAGCAACTGTGAGAGACGCACTTTAAGGCTCCTGCGTAGCTATTTAGCACCCTGCAAAGCCTGGGCTATTCCGCAGCAGGCTGCCTTTCCCAGAAGCAGCAGTTCAATACTGAGAATTGCACCAATGCAACTAACGAACACACACTTTGAGTTTAACTACACAGTCTGATTTAACTTTTACCACCTAACAAAGAGGAGCCACACAAGAAGAGATCTTGTTGTCCTAAAAACTTGGGTCCATTACCCAGCATGTGTCACCCAATTTACAGACAGTCAAGGTATTTTCCTTTATTACATCAATGTGCAGACAGAGGTGCCAGGTACAAACCTGCGCACCATCGGTGGAAACTAACAGTTATTTCTACACCAGATATTAATCATCACCCTCCCATGTAAATGACTATGCGTGCCCACTATGATTTTTGAGACCTTTACTCCCTTTACAACCTTTTGGGTTGGCGGGTTTCTTGAGTGGGTGGCTTTTGAGTCGGTGGTCGCGATCTCCCCCTGCCAGTTACCTTTCCCCTCTTTTCGCTTAAATTTGGCAACACTAAGCAGTCCTTCACTGGCCGTCAACAAAGCAGGCTATCATTCACTTTTGAGGCTTTTGTTCCGATATGCCATAGTATTGTTAGTATTAAGTGAGCTAAATTAATCTTTATCGATATCAGCATGACAGTCCTTCTGCTGCACAAACCCAACGTGTGGGGCTGGGGAAGGCACAGCCAGCTCTTCTGGAGCCACCAAGTCACAGTCTCGCCATCACCAACATTATCTTAAAAGCCTCAGTCCCCAAAGCCAGAAGTTTGACCAGCCTAGTTTTGAACTGCATGAGCAACTTACTCTCCCTGGTGTCTCATCTGTTAGTCCTCATCCTTTCCCCATTTTCACGATGCAACTTCAATGCTTTTACACTTCGTTTTGAAGAGTTCTAATCTGTTTTTAGTATTTCGGCAAGAGCTGCCTTCCTTTCTCCTGACAGTTTCTGTGGTAAACTTTGATATCGCATCCAGTTACCAAACTGTGATTTTTGAAAAACGAACAAGTTCCCTGAAGAAACCAACATACTTGATTGGAAAGGGAGGGGGGAACTCCCTGCTGTAGTCTGCTGCAGTTAAAAAATACTAGCAGCCAGGAGTCTGAAAGCTGCATCTGCACAGATGTGAGGGATTAATAATCTCTCCCAAACAAGTTTGTCAACAAGGAAAACAGCACTGGCTTTTGCACTACACTTCCCTTTTTGAGAGGCCATCCCCTATAATGCATCTGTTTTCTAGTTTTTCCATTAGTTTTATAAAAACACCGAACAGCCTCTTCCAGTTTTAGCAGTTAATCAAATCATTTATGAAAAGTGCAAAAAGCACTAAATTGGCAGAAAAGAGAAAAACTGAGCTCTGGCAATGTATTTGCAAATTTGACCTGAACAACACAACAGATTTGCTCTAAAAAATAATGGAAAAGCGGGAGGAAACTTGAGCTACATATTCCTCAAAAGGGAAAAGCGCTGCTAGGTATGCAGAGAAAACTTGTCCTTGGGAGCAAGAAGTCACTGTCAGTAGAAAGGACTTTCTCCCATATGCACAGTAAACCCCACGATGCCTTGTTCAAAACAGGTAACAGTACCGTAACACCAGAGCGTGCTGGTACCATAAAAACATTGAAATCACATTAAACAAACCCATTTGAAAATGGCTGATGCTGCCCATTTCTGTTGAGCAGCCCAACACGTCATTAACCAACCAGTCCTGCTTTACAGGATGTGGTTTTTGAGTTGCCCACTTTCAGTTCCCAATGTAAGCAAGAAATGCATGTGCCAGCAGCACCCAGGTCCTTCAAAGTATCAGTAGCATAACATATTCCCTTTTTCAGCATAAGAAACCTTTATACTGCAGATTTGACAAGCCGGTTGGCCTCGGATCTGGCAAAAGCACGATTTTTGGATCCTCCTCCCCCCAACCTCAGGCCACAAAACTAGACACACCTCAGGGTCAGGAGAAGCAATCTGTTCCACCCCTCTAAAACCCATCTGCAAAGTCTCGGGGCTCGCCGAGCAGCTGCTAATTCCCCTTAATTGGTGGAATGGGACCATCCCCTCAGCAGGGAGGGAGGGGAGGCAGCCCAGCACAGCCAGGACGTGCAGCCAGCTCTCCCTCCCCTGCCCTGCCCTGCCCTGCCCTGGGGGATGCTTATCCCGGACTCCAGCCTCACGCATACATTTGCTGAGAAAAGCAGATCTCCTTGAAACCCATAAACTGTGATCCCGGCTGCGTTTCGGGATGTAAACACGCAGGTTGATCTCTTGCAGAGCAAGCACGACACAGTGGCACATATGACCTGGGTGGGAGCATAACTGGGATGCCTCCACTTGTTAGTTTTATTCTGGCTCATCACAGACAGCTTGATGAAAATCCAAACGCGCACACTTGCAACAAGCAGGATGAGGATCCTCCCTCCTCTCCCTTGCAGCTCTGCAGTTTTTTTGGCTGTTAAAGGAAGGAGCAGTGACTGTGGCAAAGCACCCTCCCATGCCCCCCACAACCCTGCACTTGGAGGAGTGTTTGCTGAACAGCCGGACTGGGGGAAGGGTGAGAAACAACCTGGATGGTACAACTAAAGGCTTTACTGTAACAGGCTTAACTGCTGAGCTGGTAGCTGCAAAAGGGATATCTGAATCCCCAAAAGCACGAGCAGATTCTGCTCTCATCAGATATAGCCACGAGTCTTTCTACGTAGGATTAAAGATGGATCGACACACGTTGCAAAAGCAGTTTCATTAAGGAAAAAAGGAAACATTCTCTATAAGCTATAATACAAAAGAAAAATCAACACAGACCCTAAATTTCTGATGCTGACCTTACCAAGCCAGGCTTTGTTTCCTGCTTGATCAGCTGCAGGTATCACCAGTTGTTACAAATAATCTACAACAACATTTTTATCCCCTCCCTGAAATTTCTAGGAAATTAATTACATGTAAGCATGAAAAGAGAATTCAAGTTTCAAAACACTTGCCAGAATAATATTCCTGCGTTTTGAGGATAGAAACAACACACACAAACCCGGTGACTAATCTAGAAAAGGCAGCCGTTGTTTCAATATCAAGCTCCCCTTCCCACCTTACCAGAAGCCCCAAGTGCAGCACAGGGTCCCTGGCAGCAAGGCAGGACTCCGTGGTACCTACACCATGTGCTCCAGGTGGGGCCAAGGCTCACCCTTTCCAAGCAGGAGCCCAGGCCCTCTCCTTCCACAGCAGCAGATGCTCCTCTGTGACTCGGAGGTGGGGTCTGATTCCCCCCCCCCCCCCACCCCCCGAGCACTAACTGGGGCTCCCAGTTCCTCGTAAGCACTAACTGGGCCTTGAGAAGGTGGGAATGGACACAAGGAGGTGGAAGATGTGGAGGAACAGTGAGAAGATCAGTCCAGGAAGGCCAGGACGGCTCTAAGAGGCGATTTGAAAGCATATGATTTTAGCTGCATTTCTGAGCCTTGTACAAACCTCCACTCACTTTGATGGCAAGAAGTACCACAACTGGTAGGTTTCATGTGGAAATACTTGCAAAGTCATGCTGAGAATACTTTTATTAAATGCTGTGCTTAAAAACCTGCCGCTTTACTGCACATACACTGCATATCAATACTTATATTTGAGGAATAAGTTAAGTATGCAGCTTTCTAAGTACCTAAGGAACCCTCCCGATAAGGGAATAGCTCTCCTCCTCCTCCCCGCAGAGTTAACTTTTAACACTTGTCAAAGCCACTGGAGGAACAGTGCTGCCCTCACCCTGCCAATGTAAATCATAGCAATGAAAATACCAATTAAAAATAAAGGTACTTTGTTCAAGACAATCTAACGTGTCCTGTCTTCTAAGGGACTGACTCGATATCTTCATTTGGAGGAAAAAAAAAGTACAGTACAAATAATATATGCAGGTTATTACTAAGCATACATCAAGTCACTCCACATAAATGACCTCACCTCTGCTTTATAAAAAAGGAAATGTTTTTAAAGCAGTCCTTGAAAGGAAACAAATCTTCACATTCAGAAGAGGATAATGCTGCCTCCAGAGAAGCCAATAAAGTGACCATTCATCTTTTTATTTATTTTAATTCTTCCCCCATTTTTAAAGCTTTAAGTAAAGAAATATCAGTATATTCAGCTCTTCAAATGCTTCAGACATTTCACTTTGCAGTGTCTGTGGAAATATATGTATTTTTCCTTCCTTCTAGCTGAGGTTTGTGTTGCCTCTTTTAGTGACTATTAGTGACATTAAGAGCAAAGACAAATGGATGCAAGAACTATACACAGCTATACATCTGAACCCCTCATGCCTGTGAGCTCTCACCCTAAATTATACATCTGATTTCATACTTCTTTGTGTCTAGGATACACATGAAAGGCAAGCATACATTCACACATACACTTTACCTAGAATACCGAGAACTGGCTTCATAAGTGCTGAAATCCCTTCCTAGACGATGGGCTAGTCAAGGCTGCTACAGTACCGATGTAGTAGCATCAGTTTCTTAATCGTGTCTAAGATCAGGCACCACAAATACCCCAGGGCATCTTGCCTGTGCCCTCCGCCATTGCTCCTCTGCTTCCTCCCTTGCCACCAGATCCTTTTCCAGGGGTTTCCCATTCATGGCATCTCTGCTGGCTTCAGTCCCTTCTGCTGAAGGGAGAAGGTGGTGCTCCGCCATCCCCTCAGTGCCTCCAGTGCCAGAGCACCAAGGCTGTGCCCCTGCTTAGAGGAATCACTGGGCATCTGCTGGGGGAGCAAGGGACAGGACTGCGCTGGGCAGAGGGGAAAGATCTCACAGTCCCCACACCATGCTGCACTAAAGCATTGCTCCAGCACCCCAAAACCTACCAAGCCCAGGCAAAGAGTCTCAATGGCACTTGGGCGCTTCTTTCCAACAGTGGCGAGTTGCACTAAATGAACACAGCATAGTCTATTATACAAGAGCTACATTAAAATACACCCTGCAAGCATTTAAGGCTGCATTGGGCTCTATCCCAACTATCCTAATTCAGCCAAGTACTGGGAAACAAGCAAGTTCGGGCATTTCCAGATGTCTTCTCAGGTCCTGTCACTACACTGGCTATTGACTGCCAGCAAGTGCTTTAGTTGCCACCTCTTACAAAAGCAATACTGGCTTCAGTTTAGTCTACTACAGACCCACAACTGCTTCTCATGGTGTGTTTTTTTTAAAACAGAATCAAAAGCCCAACAACAACACAGTCACAAACATTTAATTGCAGAAGTTATTCCACTTCAGGGGCGCATTAGTATTTTGCATGACACAGACCTGGAAGAAAAGTCAGTTACTATGGCACTAGTGAGGGCAGAAAACGTGTGGCACAATCCTATGCACTGACATTCACTGTGTTGCTATCTCCCTCTTGATAAGGTCCTACTTGGCTAGGTAAACCACAACGCATTTCTCCAAAACCTCCTGGGACACCCTTTAACACTGGAAACCAGGGACATGACAAGAAGGGGGGGGGGAATTTAAAAAAAAAAAAATCTGCTCTATGATAGCCGTGAATTAATTCAGCCCAGAAAGCTCACTTTGAACAGATATACCTGATATATATCCAATTCCCAGATATCTCTGCGAATTGAATCTGCAGCCTCTCAACCTAAAAACAGGGATTTAGGGATAGGGACCAGAGCTTACAGCTCCGAGGCATTCACACCTCACCTGGGTCCCAGGGTGGGAAGCCTCTGCCTTCCGCAAGCCACCCTGCTACCACAACCACCAGCTCAGTCATGCATCAGTGAAAACCAGTCTCCCTCACTCTAGGAAATTCAAGCAGTTCATCTCCAGTGAACATCTGGAGTCGTTTTCAGCGTGCGGACCATCAAAAAGATTCTCACTGCTACTTAGATGAAAACTCAAAATAAATTAACTAGGATGCTTTACAAAGTAGCACACCATTCTTAGTAGCACTTGCACAGACACTAAATGTCATGCAGCTAGTCAAAGTCTTTAATGATAACATTTATACATGAGCTTACACAAGAGATGGGTCCAAACTGTGTGCCCTGACTACGTGTGAATAACCAAGACTATGAGGTGCAGTTACTTCTGATGTTCAAAGAGGTGTAAGGTGTATTTGTTGGATTGCACATTTGTATATCCAGCTACTCTGAAATCACTTCACCCTGTAAAGTCCAACTATACACAACACAGCTGGGAACACAAGGCAATTACAACCAGTAGCACCTTACCTAGAAAGATATAAAGGCTTCAGCTCAGTGCAGGTTGCAAGAAAAATGAATCTTTCTCAGAGTGCAAAAATTGTCTTTCTAAACCTATTTGTGCTTTAAAGTGTTCAGATATAGTTTATTAATCATATTTATTAAGCAGCCTAGACAAACTATAGATTCATGTTTCTTGAAATCAGGTAAGCAACCTCATTTCTAAATATGACTTGGATTTTCATAATTATATCAAGCTGGTTTGGCTTTGTAATTTGCTATGATGAGTTTTACACATGCAGCAAAACCAGACTTTGGAACCTTCACCTTGAAAAGGTTGGAGCTTCAGGGTCCCCGCAGCTGCGTGTAACAGGAACCCATGTGCAACTCCATTTTCAATGGTGTCATGGTATCTTTGCACAAATACCTGTATCGCATGCCCTAACACGTCATTTAAGTGCAGGTAGACCGAGGCAGGCAAAGCGTTATCCACTTCACAGTTTTTGCAAAGCTTATGGCAGAAGGGCCAAACACTGATCAGGTTATTATCTAATCTGCAAATCAATGCAAGTAATTAATTTAGTAGTAGGGCATCGCATCTTGCAGGCTGAATTTCAACATAGAGCTATTACAGTGGAACTGCTTGAAGGAACAGAGCAGTTCCCTATGATTTCTAGTACACAGTATGCTTTCAGGCTACAGCCATGAAAACACCAAAAAGGAAGTCTTGAACACGGAAACAAGATTCCCAGATTGTTAATGAATAAAATCCAAAATAAACTATGAAGCCAATGAACATTTTTGTAGACTTGACAGTTATTGTAGAGTGGATAATTCTTTTAAATATTTGCTCATATCCAACTAAAAATGGACAGTATTAAAGCACTATTACCAGTGTGAGAGGGATTACAAAGTTAATGCAAACAATCTACTTTTAACCTCTTAAGTACTTTGTGCAATACTAGCAAAGAAGTAATCTGAATCATAAAGGGATTTTAAAGATTGGCAGCCACTCAATAAAACGGCCAAGGGAAGTTCCCTGCAGGCAGTTATAAAACGATGCCTGTCAATTCACTTGTGCTGTGATGAACTGCGAGTTAAGCAGCACCATTCAGAAGGTATGTTCTTCAAGGAGTAACTGGTAATTCATTGAAAACATCAGCTCAGCTGGACCGGTGCAGAGAAGAAAACAGCTAGCAGCCTTTTCTATTGCATAAATCTGGCGCACCTGTATCTTAAATATCACCTGTATCTCAGGTTCTTCCCTCTCCTCCACTCTCACCCCACCTTGGTACCGAGAAACACCAAATAAAGCTTGCGGGACAGAGTGCCTCTACACATGAGGGCGGAACCCCCGTCCCCAAAGCCTACACCAGGTTCTTAGAGCAACAGATCTCCTTCCTTGGAGATTTTCAAAACCCAACTGGACCCTGAAAAACTTGACATACCTTTGAGGTTAGTCTTGCTCTCAGCAGGAGGTAACAGATTCATCTGTGACTGTCATCTCTACAGATATTCTCATAGCCACTTATTGAACTCTCAGTTGAACTCTAGCATTCCCCCTCAAAAACATTACAGATGCTTGGAGACAAGACATGAGGCTATATGGACCTGTGTCTTCTCAGCATAGATACTAGTTTTCTTGCAAGCATTCCCAAAGAAATTCTGAACAAAGTGTCAGAACACAAATTATCCTCTTCTGATAAACATACTTTGGGCCCTGGTTCTGTTTTAAAATGTCCTTTGATAAACTATCTCTTTACATTTTGAAAGAGAGAAAAACTGAAATAGGAAATTGCACATGCACGAAAACAAAGGCAATATCTGACAAGTCGTTTTGTTACTTTGTGGATAATTGCTCATTATTGCAAAATACAGTTTTTGTGCTGTTTCATGAAGAGTAGATAAGAAGCCCTAGCCCATTACTAAGTATTGCTTTTGGCAAACGCGAACTTCTCCTAGCACAGCGAGTCTCCATAAAATCATGACTCCGTTAAATGCGTATCCTGGCATCCCAAAAGTACTGGTGGAAACAGAACTACGTTCTGTAAAGTCATTCAGTAGGGACCTTCACAGGCTTGCATTCACCCTTTTCTGTCCGTTCTTCCTTTGTTCACAGTGCTGCTTTGAACACCACCTACCCGCACACTGCCTCTGCACCCTGCACCCCAAATGCCCAACTTCAGCATTCTGAGAAGAACCTATGTGCTCCTCTTCCTTCCTCTAAGTCTTGTTCACTTAACGATCGGACTAAAAACGTATTCCCTAAGCTCTCAATATCCAAAGACCATTGGCACTTTGTATTCTTCACGCACCCCCTGTAAGCAGCAAAGCTCACCCCGAGCTCCCCACTGCCTGATTTACCTGCTGGCACTGGATTTTCACTCCCATTTAAAGCAAGCGGACCTTGAGCCCTGATGCAGTATGACTAGCCAAGCTGGCTAACAGCACTTGTGCTGAAGATGGCCATGGGCCTGTAGAATTACTTCATCAGTGAACGGTGAGCGCGCTCTGGGAACTGTATGCCATTCGCATAGCCAAGCAGGTATTTTTGCAGCAATCGCCCTCAAGGCGCCTTCAAGGTCTTTTTCATCATCGTAACAGCAGGAGTCATTTTTAAACCTTTCAAATAGTTTTAAATTAACTTCCCTGACAAAGTTTTCCAGAGCAATATAATCAGACTACATAAAAATCTATGCAGAAGAGCAGGGGTGCAAGGAAGACAAAGTACAGACCTTCAGAGCAGAAGAGAAACTGTAGCTCAATTTAGATGTAGCTGTTTCATTAGTATGTAGATTCAAAGCCATTCCTATGCAGTTATTGAAATGCTACCCAAGCCTTCCTAGCAAGCAAAAATCCATTCTGTGTACAAATAGGGCTTTTATAGCTTGGCACAGTGCTGACTGCAGAGACAAACTTCTCAATCCCTGGTAGATTTTTACTTGAAAGTGGCAGGAGAGCTCACGCCAGAAGCCCATATGAAATGCCAGCTCAGTGGCAGAAGGTCAAAGTGTGGTAGCAAGAGATTTTATGGAAGCATTTCAAGACAAACTTCTTAAAAGCACTGTGCTGTCTAGGGAGGCACAGATTTATACCACTAGCAAAGGCTAGTAACAATCTTTATGACTCCTTTCTAGTCAAGGGTAACATCTTTAACACTCTACCTTGTGAAAAGCACAGCAGTAGGGCGTCCTGTAGGTGGTGAGAGCTGTTTCTGTGTCTATTTAATCCTTGGTTATCTTGCTGAAGTTAAGAATAAAGAAGTAGTATTAAATGCCAGAGGATTTGTACAGACTGTCCTCTATAAAAAACAAAAACAAACAACCCCCCCAATCCCAGAACAACAAACCTTCAGGTGCAAAAGGTGTTATTTCATGCATAAAATCCCCAGAAGTCAGACCCACAGACAAGTGAAGAAAGCACAACAAAATTTAAAGACCAATAGCCCAAACAATTATCCTTTCTCCATTAGTACCTAAAACTATGGCTACAGGAGAAGGAGAAATTTAATTTGAACTGAGAGAAAGGCTCTGTATTCTCTACCATTCTTATAGAAGTACTTAAGATTAAGTCAGTGTCAACAATGACCCTGAACAGATGTCAAGCATGAAGAATTTCAACATACAATGTGGTGACAGCTGGCAAAGTCCAGTAATAAAAAAAAAGATATATTAAAGCCCCATCAAAACCTGAGCTGTCTGCTGAGGGTCTCTCCTTGTATCTACATAAATGCACTGTTAGATTCACTTAGAAGAGCAAATTTGCAAACACTTATACACTCTCCCATTAAAGCATTTCAATTGTCTCAACCTGCCATTTTAACAAATTCAAGTATAAGACTTTAAATTCAATTAGCACAAATCTCAGTGCTCCCAACATAAAATTTGCAAGTGACATTTAATGGCATTCAACACACAAAGCTAAGCTAATACACTAATGGACCAGCAAGGAAAATTGCAAGACACTCCAAAACACGATGCCCTTTTTCAGTCAAGGAATCCAAAGGTGCAGGCTGCATCGGACAGGAAGAGATGACAGCTATTAAAAATCCTTCTCAAACCAAGGCTGCAAGAGCTCTCCTCTCCAGATACACCACACAGCTACAGCTGCACATAACATGAGAGCAAAGGAGAAAAGCAGATGCTTTATTCAGCAAGATCTCCTTCTAAACTGCTGGGTTTGGGGGGCAACATGCCTAATATAAGGCTGTCTCAGTTCTTAAGACAGGAATTACAGCCTTTTTTGCCATTTTTACTTTTTTCTCCTACCTCTCTTTCTGATGAAGGCTCAGGCAACACAGCCCCACTCATCACCGTTCCCCAAGCCCACCACCAACTGATGCTCACAGGAGTGCTAAATTTTCCAAGCCCTGTCCCAGCCAGCTGATAAGGATGCACACTGCACCCCAAGAAGCCAGCACAGTGAGCACACCTGAGGAGATCTGCTAGCCTCCCTCCCCACTGCACACCTGTGCCTCACACAACAGGGTAAGAAAGTTACCAGTTTTAACACAGCTATGCTTCCTGCATTAGAAAAACCCAAAGCTGCTGGACTTCAGGGATTCCTTTAAGCCTTTTTTCCAAGTGGCAATATGCTTCGCCTTAACTCCTTTAAATAAAGCAAGCTACCTCCAAAGAGCTTCAAAATCAGGGAGACAGAAGGCAGACCACACTGGGAAGTCCGAGAGAGAAAATTGCTTTAGAGATATGGTTAAGAAGAGAGAGGGGGTTTTGTTTGTTTAAATCTAAGCAAATTAGCACAAGCCAAACCTACAGCTAGTGAAGATGCTTTCACAGTAAAGATTTATTAGTGTTTTGTTTGACTACGGATACCAAAGCAGCACCACACAAGCCAATGAAAGAAGCATCAACAGGACTTGTTCTTGCTCCTCTGATTTGGATTACTGAACGGTAAAACCAGCAACAGCAATAGCGACGCTTTCAAAGCTGCATCTTTTTAAGAGACATGTTATAGTCTCCTAAATTAGACTCTTTTTCCTTAACAGTTCTTAGTCAAGAGCTGTCAGAACAAAGCTCAGGTAGTACTTCCAAGGATTTTTTTTTCTCCCCTTGAACTACATTAACACATTTGGTAAGACCAGAAACAATACAGACAAACATTTTAAAGGTGTTTAAATATTCACTTACATTAGTGAACTATACACAGCACAGGGAAACCAGTCACGCTTAGTAGCTTATTAGGATGGATGTTCTTTTTATCAACAAAAATCAATCCCAAGTAACCTGTACCAAACACTGTCTCTGCTAAGTAGATTTTCAAAAGCATAAAATATATTTGTGATGAAAGTGTCACAAAAAGCTAGTAGGTTTCATGCTTTCTTCAGTCTTCTGCATTTCGCCCAGCCTTCGAGGGGGCACAAGGAGGGGAAGAGAACTTAATTATTAACTTGAATGATGCCACACTCTTCGGGAATTCAAGCTGTATTAAAAGCCGGAGTTTCCAGGAGTCACGCAGAACATCAGCCTTTGGAGGGCTGCCTGCCCTTCTCTGCGTGCTGGTGGCCTGGGTGCAAAAAGCCTCCAATGACACCAAAATCCTTCAGAAAAGAATTCTAAAGGATTCTGAAGCAACCTCTCAAAACTCAAGGTTTTGAGTTCATTTTGAGCTCACCTCTACTTCAGAGCATTTTTTCCACATACAGTTGTTTTTGAAGTGTTGCACTTGAATTATGACTGAAATAGCATTCAGGTGCTCTGCTCTATTTCAGCAAAGAACGGTTTGGACCTACCTCGCTGTGAAGCCTTGAAAATCCTTCCTGCACAACACACGTCTCTGGGAACCACACCGTGAGAGAAGGATCTCATGTCACGATCAGCAAAAGCAGCATTCACGGCCACGTGCAAGTCTCCTAATTCAGTTTTTGATGGTGCTATACAGATTTATTTTTTTTTTTACTCCAAACAGGCCCCTCCTGACATGCTGGAGAACAAGGTTCTGGATTATTTTTGTCTGAGCATTTTTTACCAGATGTCCTGTTGCCCCAATTAAAAAGCCTTTAATTCAGCAACCGTTCCTTATGGCCAGACTGAAATTGCTATTAAATCTGAGTAAGTCCCAGGCCACCCATATTTAGCACACCAATTAACCAATGTTGAACAATGCAGAGCAGCAGCGACCAGAAGTCGGGAAGAATTTTTAAGTTGCCATCACCAATGGCACATGTGTTCTTCCTCCAGATGTTCAGTTCAAGAAAACTCAATAATTATTTAATTAAAAGCAGCACCTATTCAAGCCTGACAAGCGTTGAGAGAAGCAATGATATACCTGGAGAACAGGAATACAAAAGGTGCTATTAACAAGCCACTGCCTTTTAGGGATACCGTTAACTCTGAATGAACAGTATTCATTAATACCTCCAAGTCCTGAAAATGATCCACGTACCTAAATTTATTCAATTTAAAAGTGTCACAAGTTTTCATTAAAAGGAACTAAACATGTGGAGATATGTTGTCTCTAGGTTGATACATGAAAGACGAAAGAAGGGTGATAAATGATTTAGGAATCGCAGTTTGTGGTGGAGACCACAAACACAGTTTAAAGGCATCTGAGCTAAATCTAATTCTGCTCTACATGCACAAACTCGGAAAACCAAGGCAATCTCTCTGGATTTAAAGGGGTTTTATTACCTCTATTGTAAAAGTAGCCTTTATCTTCCATCTGCCACCAACCAGGGTTGCCTGCATTCTCTTCCCAAACGCTGAACCCCTTCACTAAGCTGAGCAATTCCAATGCTCACAAAAATACTACATGAAGTAAAACAGAAGTGTGCGTTACTCCAGTACAGCATCCACTCCCCAAACAAATAAGTGTAGCCAAGCCCAAACGCACGAAGATCAACAGCAGAGCTTCCACCAACTTAAATTGTCAGGCGTCACGTCTGTATCTTATACTGGCTCACAAACAGACGTGAAGCCACAAGGACCTGGAGGGGCAGAATGGAGTCTGAAGGAATTGCCAGGGAACCTGTCGTCACACCGTGATGCACCGATGCTGCCACCAGCTGAAGTGACACGAGGATGTTCATCGACATCCCATTTCCAGCTCTGCTAAGAGAGGCTGCCTGCATCAGCAAGCTTCATCAGCACCATGTCAATATGGCAGAGCTCCCATTTTTTTTTACAAATAATACTCTTTTCTCTTTCCATCCTTGCTTCGTGTATTTACAGTGCCTGAAGGCACCAAGGCCTTCTTTAATGAGGTTTTCACACAAGACAGAATAAATTAGAAACCTTGATCAAAACAGGGCCTCCAGCAGGAATACAGTAAAAAGACAGCCACATGCATTATACACCCAAAAAAATCCAAATAATCCAGCCCGTCAATCATCAAGCAATTTCACAAGCAAACAGGGAGCGCGCCCACCTGCTGGGGTGTAGGGTGGCAACAGCAAGGCCTCTTCTCCTCAGCCCCATTCTGCCTTCAGCCTCTCCGTCCCCAGGACCCTCAGGCCACCGCGACCCAGCAAACCTCAGACCTGGGCTGCGGCGCAGCCCTAATGCCACTGCTGCAGCCCTCAAAGTCCTCAGGAGGAGAGGGATCCCCCCCCCGGCTCTCAGCGGATGCCCACGGCTTCCTTCAGAGCGGGAAGCAGCCTGCCTTCGCACCCCAGTGACCTCTGAGGGGACCGGGCGACCCCCGGGCTGAGGGGGGCCCAGGCCTGGCCCAAGACACCCCCTCGGCCGAGGGCACCGAGCTCAGCCCCACGGTCCCGCTGGAGCAGAGGGGACCATGTGCCCCCCAGACACCCGGGGGGCAGGGGGGACCTGACCCCCAGCTCAGATACCTTGGGCTTGAGGGGAACAGACCCAGCCAGGCACCGGGGCTGAGGGGACCGCAGCCCCCCGAGCTGAAGGGACCAGAGCTCCCCGGGGCTGAGGGGACCGCAGCTCCGCCGGTCCCCCCGGGGCTGAGGGGCCCACATACCCCCGGCCTGCAGGGACCAGCGCCCCCTCAGGCCCCCGGGCGGGGGGGACCGCAGCCCTCCCCGGAGCTGAGGGGGCCC
>VZTV01079175.1:31062-60970 GCA_013400875.1 Anhinga rufa
CGTGACCGCCGTGTCATCCCGCGCCGCCATCTTGTGCGCGGCGGGCCGGTGGCGGTGAGGGAGCGCCGGTCTCCGAAGCCCTTTGCCGGTGGGATTCCTTCCCCCGTCGCTCGTTAAAGCCTGTGGCACGGGGGCAGGCCGCTTGCCGCCGTGAAAACGGCTCTTTTTTTTCTTTAAAATAAGCGTCCTTGAAGCTGAGTGCGTGTAGCAAAAAAAAAAAAAAAAATAATTAAAATCTGGCATCCGCATAATGCGCTCCGACAGGTGAGGTGTAGCAGGGTGTGAGAAGCTCTCACACTAAATCTGGCAGCGTGGCAGAGCTGTCCAGGCGCGGCCTTACCCTTCAGGAGGTGAGGCTGCGCTCCCACTGGCATGGGGAAATACTCCGTTTCCACAGGGATAATGCAATCCAGGACTGGTGTGAGTGGGTCCTGTCCCGAGAGCTGCAAGACCAGAGGGTGCAGTGTTGGAGCAAACTGGCATCTGCTTTTATTTCAGTCTCCAGGGGCTATTCCTGGTTGTCGGGCTTATGCTCACTTTTTTTGTTGTAACATCAAGAGCTCTGGAGATGCAAGAAGTGAGTTGTTATTAATAAAATCTCAGTTAAAATAAAATCACAGAACAATTTAGCTTGTGGGTGACCTCTGGATGTCATCTTTTCTAGGTAGAAAGAGGATAGAGTTTAGTTTCATGAATGCTAACACCTCACATCCTATTTCAAACCTCGCACTTCACAGATTGTGCCTTGTTAATACAAAACCAGTGTTTTTTCTATCCAAAAAAGTCAAAAGCATTTTGTGGTCCCCACAGAGGCGCTGGGGATACTCACATGTGCTGAGCCTGGTTTCCTGCAGGTCTGTTACCCAGCGTGGGAAGATCTGCAAGGTCTGATTAAAACTTTTCCCCTATTTCAGGAATTTGGCTGCTAGCCAGCAGATCGTGGCGATAGCAGAGCTGCACCACATCCAGCCAGCCCTCTCCCAGGCAGTAGGAGGATGAAAACACGTGGGAAGGACTGGATGTGCTGGTATGTCACAATAACATCGAGCAAGAGACAGTTTTTGCTGATCTTGGCACGTAAACATGCAGAAATCTAAAAATCCCCCTCATGACTTAACCTAATTAATGAGTGATTGCGGATGTTACCCAAGCAAAATCAAAATTAAGCTTCAATAAACAGTAATTTATGCACTGGGACAGGTGAAACACAATGGTGTCCTGGTCCTCTGTAAAGGACTACCAAATACTGCAGTTTCTTAAAATGTAGTTCAGCCATTCTCTGGGTAATAAAACTCAAATTTAGAGCCAGTGTGAAAGTTACATTTTGAGATCTGCCATGACCTGCAGCTCTTTACATTTTTTCATCAGGGCTGATGAAGAGTTTTGTTTGACTTCAGGATCCAGGCAACAGCTTTCACCCTGTGCAAACAGCTTTGTAGTTAGGAGGAGAAACCCAGATGGAAGATGGCTTGGGAGAAGGGTGCTGGGGAAATCCAGCACAAGATTTCAGTTGATTTTTCTCCCAAGCAAATAATTGGCAATCTGTTCTTTTACCTGGTTGTCTGTGCGCAGAACTCATGGGCTAAATATAAATGCATTGTTTTCATCTGAATAGGAAACCAGAGTCTGAGCATTGTATTGGCCACTATTTTACCACTCTTTGCTTGACATCTCCTGGAAATCATCATGGAAATGAGTGAGAAATGCAGGTGCGCGTGTTCCATGTTGGCAGTGCTGAGCCAGTCATGCAGGCAGAAGAGGTTTTCTCCAGGAGAATGGATGGGACCAGGGTCCTCCAGAGCTGAGCCAGAACTCTTTGATCTTCTCCCATAGAGCAAGAAAGCACCTTGTAAACCCTCTGAGCTAACAAAATACTGCCTTAAGGAGTTTTCAGAGAGGCCAAACCCTGCGTGCATCACCGGTGCAGCTTGTAAATGACTCTTCCTGCCTGCCTGCTTCCAGGCAGGTCCTTTCCTCCCCCTGGCTCTTGTTGCCACGACCTTGTTTTTAATTCAGTCACTGCATCTTTTTTTGGGTTTGTCGCTGAAGACAACCCAGGGGTCAACGGCTTCGATTCTCTCAGCCCTGAGAAGGGATTTATTTGTGAGTAGATTTAGTACCAGCTGCACAGTTCTGGTTTTGTCCCAAGTTGACCAGGCTTAAAATCTGATTCTTACCAAAGTTTTGCAAGGCTGGCTTGCATGAGCATGGTTGCGCCAGGAGGGGTTTAGGAATGGGCCAGCTCACTGCTCCCTGCCTCATTTCTCCTTGGAAAACAGGAAAGCTGATGGCAAATGCGGAGGAGATCTGCTGGAAGCAATGCCAGGCTTTACCATTGCTGCAAGCGCTGAGCACCCACCCAGCTGCGCCAGGGATGAAAAGGCTTGTTGGGAGTGCTGGTGTGTCCTCCTTGGGGCAGTGAAGCCTGTGGGGGACTTGACAATCCCCGTCACATTATATCTGTCTATTTGCTCCCATTGTGTGATGCTATCGAGACAAGGATGTTCCTAACAGGGGTTCCTGCTTTTCAGCAGGGCGCTGTTTTCTCTCTGACTGTCATTTCTTGCGACCCTGTCCTACTAATGCTGTAATAGGATTAATGTTGCTGACACTTCCCCTAGGGTAATCATATAATAAATTCCCCCTTTCCGGGGTTGTTCCCCTAGTATGGGCATTTTCCGGCAAATAATATGAACATGAAGGCTGTGCAAATTGATTCCCAGGGAGCCTGACCTTCCCTGTTGGGAGGGAATGACAAAGGGCCATCCAAGAGGCTTAGAAATAGCTGTCCCGGGCTGCAGCCTGGGCTTAATCCTGCTGAGCCACTTGTGTTCCTGAAAACAAGCTTTCTTACCCGGCTACAACCAGTCCCCAAGTGCCAAGGGCAGGGAAGACACTGAGAGAGTGTGCTGGCACCAGATAACATAATTTTGGGGAACTCCCTGTGGGATGGAGGTGCCCTTGTGGGAGCAGGAGGGGCCAACCCACAGCTCCGCTCAGCTGGGGGTTTCTCCTGCTGGTGCGTTGATTAAATAGATTAATCAAAATTGATGTACACATGAATGAATCAAAAGTAAAATGCTAATAGATCATGATCATTAATAATCATTAGACATCGATCAATAATTATGAAAACAATGATATTAAATTTGCAGATATATTTTTATTTAGATATAATATATTTACTCTTAGCACACATACTTTATTAATGAACCAATATTAAACTAACTTAAAGAAAATTTCAATAACCGTTGGTACATCTTTCAGTACAGCAACGCCCATTTACCCAGTCAATTTACAACATCACTCGATACCATATGATGCCATTTACTCACTGATAGTATTTATGGCATCACATGGGATGGCATCACTTAGGTAGGCTGCAGAATTTACATAGGTTGCATAATTTATTTAGTGGCTTTATCCATGATGCCATTTAACATTGAATTTATCATTAAATCCCACTTAACATTAATGGCATCATCAACTGAGTGCCTTTGTGATACCAATTTGGTATCATTTTGATGCCATATGACATTATTTATTCAGTGACTTTGCGCTAACCCTGAAGTTAGATGGGGTTGCACTAACTGTGACATTTTTAAAAGCCTTAGAAATAGAAATGGCAGGAGCGGTCTTTGCTCCAAATTTGTCCAGTGTGTCACAGTCCCACGGGCTTTGTCTCTGTTCCCTGATGGCGACAAGTGGTGTTAAGGACAACAGCAGCAGCAGCAGAGCGAAAAATAAGAATTAAATACATTGTGAATGGAGTCAAGCAAAGGGCACATTGCATTCCCATGCCATGGTTTTAAGAAACTGCAGAGCAGGGCTCTTAACTGCAATATAAATGGTAAAAGAGACCAAAGTATCTCTTTCCAAAGGATGCAGTAGATTCCAGTCCAGCTATTTTGTTATTCAAGCAAGTGATTAATAGTGAGATGGCGCCATCTTCTCAGAGCAGTGATATTATCCAGTGATCTGTTGCAGACAAACAGCATTATAAATGCAAGATTGTAGAGTTTTCCTCCTGTTCATTTCAGATCATTAGAAAAATATGTAAACTCATTCCTTTAATTAATCTGGTTTTAATGGCTGATTGCTCCCAATTAAAACAGCATGTGTTTTGGGGGGAAAATGCGTCAAAATTTGAAATAAAAGGAGAAACACTTAACAGAGGCAGGGCAATAGCAACCATTTCCCCAATTAAATGGAAGAAGAAAGAAAAATTAAAAAGAGGCGTGGAAGACAGTAAAAGAAAGAAGAAAAAACAATTCAAAGGAGACAAGAAGCCAACAGTTATCAAGAGAGGACTCGCAGAGTTTGCCAGAGGTCAGCTGTACCTGGTGCAGGGCTGTCATTGACTTGCCCAGAGCATCCCATGTGCAAGTGGAGTGTCCCAGCTGGACTAGGCTGCTGCTCTCCCCAGGGTCCTGGAGACTGGATGTGTCCACGGGCTTCAGGAGCAGAAATAGGAGAGCCCATGGCACCACCATTTCATCCCTTCAGTGGATCCATAAAACATTTCCTTTAGCGCCATGCTAGTCATTTCCCATCAGATAATGAAAGGGATGACAGGGGATCCTGTAAAAATGGCTGGAGAATAAAAGCTGCGGCTCAGACTTCCTGCCACACAGAGAGGGGTGGGAGACAATGAGTAGCCATGGGGCTGGGATTGGGACGGAGCCGATGGTACCTTCTCTCCCACCATGGATATTGCCAATGCTGGCCCCTTCAGCCAGCGACCCGCTTCTCGCCAGCATCCCGAGGGGACCCCCATGCCACAGCACATGACAGCCACAGGAGGTTATTCTCCTCCCTCTTTCCGCCACCACTAACAGGGTTTGCTGTTCTTGTTAAGTAAACAAGGTGTTTTCTTTTCAGGCAGCAGTGTGTTGCCTGAGAACAGCAGCTCCCAGACTTTTCATATTCCTCACCCTCTTTTCTCCATCATCTTTGGCTCTCACGCTCTGTGCTGCCTCCTCTTTCAAGGAGCAAGTGCCTGCTTCCAACAAGGCTTGTCAAAACCCACAAGACTTTCCCACATGGTGCGCTGCTCCTCACTGGAACAGTCCCCAGCACCAGTTTATGGAGCAAATTGGTTTAGCCGTGCTTTTGCCTGGGAGGATTTTAATGCCAGAGCTGGCATAACCTTCTCGTCCCTCTCACTGGATCAGAAAGGAGGAGTGTGGCTGATGGAGGGCACTGTGCTACCTTCTCAGTGTAGGAGGGCAGCGAACGATACAGATAGGAGGCAGATAGAGCAGCGTTATGGCTGCAGCTTGACAGGGCTGTTATCTCTGTGCTCCTGCAGGCTGTGGTAGGAGTTTTGATCTGATTTGCTTTGAAACTCTTATCGAAACCGCACCTCAGATGCTGCAGCCCTTGATTTTTCCCACTAGCATTAACACACGCTAGTGCTGCTCATTCAAAATTTTTTTTTTCTGGGATCCCTCACATTAACTGTAAATAACTAAACATAGAAGTGGATTTGAATCGTTGCTGTGCTGCATGTCTCTGCTTGCCCGTTTCCTTGTAAAACCTATACTTATCCCCAGAAGGGTAAATTGTGTTTTTCCATACACACACACACACTAGCAGGGCTCAGCTGAGCCTGGACCAGAGCTGACCCGCTCTGAGCCAGTACTGCCACATCCTCCTCCCTGCAGCCGGTGCCTGCATGCTTGGGCAGGTCCGGCAGCGCAGGGCTTTATAGCAGCCTAAGAGGTGTTGATTACAGAATGGTTAAAAGTCATTTACCTCAACCAGGCTGTGGGCAGGAGTTAGAAGAAGAAGAAAACCTTGCTCTGCGAAATCAGCAGCACTGAGGTAGGATTTCATAGGGACAGTTGCACAGCTGTGTCTTTGCAGTGACTCAGGGAGCCCCGATTAGCTCCCAGCTTTCAAAAGAGATTACCTCACAGAGGCTCCTTGTATTCACTTTGCCAGCAGGTTTATTCTCAGAACAGCATGCTAAAATCATCGGAAAATGGGAGGAAATGGCTTTGCAAGTGCTCAAGGCTGAATTTGCAGCATTGCAGTACCTGGGAAGAGGCAGATTTCTTGGGGCAAGGCAGTATAACAGTTACATTGAAGGAAGATAAATGGGGACTGGGTGCTTCACAGTTGCAGAAGAGGTGAAGTCCCAGCTCCATCCAACCATAGCCATTCAGTAATTCCCTGGATCCATCTGTTAGGAGTAGTTCCCAGCAAGCATGGAGCTCTGCACTCTCCAGCAAGTCCTGGAGATGGTCACCTCGAAACTGATGTCCCACCATTGGGTCAGATGTGCCATCACAGGCTGGAGGTATCTTGGGGTGGGGGTCTCTGGCCCCACCCCACACCCAGCAGGGCCAACGCCACAGCTGCAGCATGTCACTGGGGTCTGTGTCCGAGTGAGTCGGGGCAGCCCCAGGGATGGGGATCCCCCACCTCTTGCATGGGGAAGGGCTCTTTCCTTGGGGCCGGCCAGGGTTTCCTGTGCTGCAGCCTGTGCTAGTGCCAGCCCCTGAGGCTCTCGGAGGGGCACAGGGGCTCTCCCTGTGCCCCTCCAAGCAGAGTGTGTTTCCGGTATCTCCGGCACCCCTTTGGGCAGCTGGATCCCCCTTCACTTCCTCATCTCCAGCTCAGCAAGCCCAGCTTCTCCAGCCTCTCCTTGTATGACCTGGCCCCCACCCACCACTGCCAGCATGTCCCCAGGCTCAATCTGCTTTGGAGATCCCTTGGAGCCCCAAACTGTTCCCAGTAACCAGAAGTGGCCTCCCCAGTGCAGAGCAGAAGGGCGTGCTCCCCAGCTTAACCTGCCATCCACCCTGTGTCAAGTTGAAAAACAGGATAATGCCTCCAGATTGTCTTCAAGTCACCTCATCTGGAAACCCAGAAAAACCTGACTGAAACGAAACTGTGCTCAGGCACAGGGCTGTCCCGCTGAGCTGGGCCACTGAGCTCAGACCACATCACCTCCACGGCATCCAAGGAACAGGAGCAAGATGATACCCAGAGGCTCCTAGTCAAGCTCTTGTGTGGTTTTCTGCTGAGCCCAGAGATGTTGCGGTCATGTAGCAGCAGCTCTCCTTCCTGCTCAGTCCCAGGATCCTATCCTGGAGGCTTTTTCTGATCAAACCCTGTATTTATCCTTCACCTCACAAGATTTTGGGAATTGCCAATTCCAAATGGCCTGGGGATTTTGTCCTCCTGTGGTGCTGGCGCCCAGGGAGAGCACAAGTTTATTTCCGAAACTGGATTTTCTCTGTTGTCCCTGTAGGGGCAGCACTTGCTTTTCAAGCCAATCTAAGGGAAGAAAAAGATCTGTATTTTAAAAACTATTTCCTGTTTCCAGTGAATGCAGCTCTAATAACAGGACTAACGTCAGCATGAGCTCGCTGTACGCTAAGTAGATTTAGTAGTTATCATTTATTTTAATGTTCAACTCACTGCCTAAAGCTGCTTAGTGATTTGTGTCCTGTGTCACCATGCGAGCTCTATTCCTCACGTCAGAATAAGGTCTATAAATCAAGCCTCCCTTTACTCTAATAATAATAATAAAGATATTATGATTGTCCTGACTGAGTGTGGGCAATTGTCTTGCTGTGGACTGGAGATCTCCAGAGCTCCTTTCCCAGCACTACTGCTGTCATGCTGCAGGCCAGGGAAATTAATGACATGGTTTAAACAGAATAAATCTCTGCCCAGTTCCCTTTATACCTTTCAGGGAAACACCAGATCCTCTCATAAAACAGATGGAGGATCTCTCATGAACTTAAAAAATACATAAAGTCAGAGAAATCTATAGGGCACCAGGTTCTCCATGTAAGGATGAGAATCAAATATTATTCCAGCCTCAGTGCTAATAGTTTTTATTGTAACAGTCTCAATATACAATAATCTGATGCTGCCTTTAGGCAAGGGAGAAGCGAGGAGAGAAGCTGATGCTAAGGTTCTCATTTTGATGCCAAATTTTGGTAACTTGAAGATTTACGACTGAAATCTGAGTGGAACTAGCATACATTACTTGAAAAGGACCGGAAAATCATATAAACCATACACAACTCAGAATCATATAACCACCTTGCTACTGCCAAGCGTGGGAGAGAGCCTAACCCCTTTGGGGTGGCTACAAAATTTATCAGTGTAAAAAAGTGTTGTTTTCACCTCTGCTAAAGAAAGAAAAGGCAACCACAAAACACATATGTCCTAAAGGTGGTTCAGATATTATTGCGGTTTGGACCCTCACTTGGGCTGTGAGTGCCTTTCGGATGACATGATGGCAGAGGTTTTGCAGGAAGAACGCAGGAAGTGGAGTGGCTGCCATCAAATTCAACAGTTTTGTCCCTGAGTGCTGGTCAGACATGTCAATCCTATTAGAAGTATTATTCATGGGTCATGGCACAAGGGTAGAGAGTTGAATATGTTTGTTCTGCAAATTGGACTAATACTGTGAAGACTGTAGAAGAGGATATGTTACACATTCGGCTTCTTGCTGGTATCTAAGATCACAGCGTGTTACATTTCCTTGAAATTACATTAGTTCAGATCCAATTTTATGGTAACTTAGGGCTAGGAAAGACTTCAATTTCATTAATAATGGCCACCATCTTTTTAACATTCAATACATCATAAATCATAGCAAAAAATTTTTGCTCTGGATTTGGAATGAGACAGCTGGAACAAAATTAAATCTGGAGCGCCTTGAGTCGGCCAAGGCATGGGCTTGCTCCTGAAAGGTACTGCAACACCCAAGTAACCTGGCAGCCAGCAGAGTGAGAGGCTGCGCTGAGCTTTTGGATAAAAATGCAGATCATGGAGATGGCATTGCGAGACGTCATCTAAAGCTCAGGTCAACACATCAGCCCTGTCCTAAAACAAGCTGTGAGTGGCTTAAACACCTCTCATTAGTTGGACTCTGCACATCAATGCTGCACCGCTGGCTGGGGGACAGATTTGGAGCTAAGGACTGTCACATAGCTGTACGGAACACTACCAGTGTGGCAGCTTCACTGTCAGATCTCCTGGCGATCATTTTCTTTGCTGCACTCACTTTTACGGTGATATTGTTGTCATGACATACTCCAGTTGTGCCTCCATCATGGGCTAGGAGCAATTATCTCCAGAGCAGTACTTTGATTTCAGTGCTTCACCATCACTGGGCAATATCACTACCATACGTGCACCTTTGGTGCAATAAGGATATATTAGGCACGATGAATAAGCACCAGCAAATAGCTCACCCAGTGTCATCCATTGTCTCACGTCCCTCAGAGTTCAGCCTTGTACACCAAGTGTTGCGATTGTCCTTTGACACCCACTTAACTATACAGCAGTAATAACACAGGGCTAACAATAATAGTACTAAGCTGAGTGTTCCAACATGAGAAAGCTGTTTTTAACTGAGTGTGGCATGGTACTTTTGATGCAGGAAGGATGTTTGATGTAAATGTTGCGAGAATAATTCATATTCGGTATGTACATGAATACACATGTGATTTGGATGGCACGCACAGGACATTTAGAAATGGAAATCTCATTATCCTAGCAGTAATTCAGGACTATTAGAGGGAAGCTTAGGATCTTTAATCAGTAAGACTGTATTATCATAACAGAGTTAATTGCAATAAAGTAAAAGATGCTGATTAAAGAACACTTTTCTCCACATAAGATCTGCTACCTACTATATGCAAAAACACCAGCAGGCCAAATTCTGCCTCTGATTTGCTGAACCCTTCTCCTTCTCCGCGAGTCAAGGACAGAAAAGGTAAGGCTGGCTCCGAGCTACGTATCTTTGCCTCTGTCTTGCAGTGGGAGGACTCAGGCTGCACTTTGCACTCCCTTGGATTCCTGCTCCTGTTGGTGGAGCTTGATAAAGTGCAAGCATCCTTGCACAGAGACTAGAGGCTAAAGCCCCGGGTGAAAATGCACAGCTCTTCTGGCTAATGTGACAAAACTCTGGCTGGAGGAAATAGGAGGGCTTGGCCCTGCTGTTACAGGGATGTGCCCAATCCCAGGGACGGCCTAGGTTAACACCTGCATGGCTGTGGACCGTGCTCATACACGTCTTCCTTTACCGAGCTGCAGAAATAGTGACATGGCATAGGCAACAACAACCAGCTGCAAGAGCAAGGGAGGGAACAGCCCCGGGGCTGTAATAGCTGAGACCAGGGACACTGCTGTCCCTGATAACCTTCTCAACTCCAAATCCACAATGTTGCAGACTTAATTTTGCAGCAAGTTCTGCCTGAGCAGCTGTTACCACAGAGCATTCTTGATACGGTATTTGCAAAAGCATCATCAGTGTTTATCCTGTGCAAAGATACATTGCTTCAGGCCAGGTGCTGCACTCAGGGCAGTATTGCTTATATCCCCACAAAATATCCAAGGATCAAACAGTTCATTCTAAATTATTCAAGATTTGGGCCAGAATCATGCATGAAGCTGTCTCTGTCATAGGATCCCAGTGTCACCACAGTGCTGGACCTTTTGGGGTCCCTACTCCACCTCCCACTTGCAGCAGGAGTCACCTCCCATCTCAGTGTGGGTTGGGTGCTTCAGGCCCTGACCTGCTTGGCATTAGCAAACGAAGCCAAGGGCACACCCCTTTCTGTTGGAAAACATTGCATCTTTCCCCTTACATATGGTGCACTGGGTTTGTTCCCGTATGAAGGCACTTCTCTGGCTTATTTTAAAACCCACTGATCCTGGGATGTCAACAGCTTTATTATCCCTGTGCCCTGGGGGCTGTTCTGCAAGAAGTGTGGCTGAAGTGCTGTAATTCAGAGACCCAAGTTCACCGTTGCAAAAATTTCCTTCCAAACTAGGTACAAATAAACTGCATCTCTTCCTTGCCCTGGATAGGAAGCCTCACTGGGAACGTGACATGCCGTTTCTTTCCTTTCACTGCCACTTGAAGGAAGCCTTTCTTGATGTTGTCTGAGACAGTCCCTGTATCCTTCTCCGCCTGATGCTCAGACCACAGCCATGCTCTGAGGATGCAACTCCCATCACACTGGTTGCCCTCCTCTGTGCCCCAGTGCCACTCTTTACCATTGGAGAGATCAAAGACACCTCGAGATAAATCTCTTTATTTAACTGTAATTTGTCCTGAAATTGTTGATTTGGGAAGATCGTTGGGTTCTTGTCTGGCCAGGCACTCCTGCAAGGTCTCCTGGTCACGATACTCTCTCTCAGCCGACTCACCCAGTTCAGTCATAGCTCATCTTCTTGGGAAAAGTGGCCCATAACTGTAATCTTCCTTCTGGTGATGACCACACATTTTTCAGAGTTGGTCTACTTTTCCTGCAGTTCTAGTACAAGGACTTCAGTACCAGCTCTGCTGCCATGGGTCTAGCTGCCCTCAGCTATTTCTGGGCTTTCCCACAAACCTCCTGTATAACCTTTAGAAAATGGCTTAGAACAGATCTCTTCCTCCTCCCTTCAGAGACTGGAGCTATATATGGACACGATGGCCATCTCCATGGAGAGCAGAGAACAAACTGAAGCAATTTTGCTGACTCCTATGTCTCCGTTCTGTCTCAAGAAATACCTCTTTCTTGTTTGTTTGTTTCTAAATCATTTGAAAAGGGGTAATTAGGAAGGACTATTCATCTTCCCTGGGTGACACAAGCATGTCTAGTTCATATAGGAATGGCCATATGGGGTCAGACGTGAAGTCCCATATGTCTCCTCCAGCACGTATAGAGCATAAAAATGCTGCAGCAAGACTTTCCTGGTGCCGTGCTCGGTGCCACCGGGCTTCTCACAGGTTCTCTTTGTGTTTAACAGCCCGTGATTATTTTCAGCTAAAAATAATCAGCTCTAAGGTCTTGGAAGAATTAGCTGGCTTTCCTATGCCAAGAAGAAGCACTGACTTTCTGTGTCAGTTCAAAGTTATTCTCAGTAATGAATTAGCCCTTGTTCAGACCACATGTACTTTAATGGGCTCCTTGACTCTGCCTGGCTTGCTCACAGCTGCTTCAGGAGCCAAATGCCAATATACGCTCAGGAGTCAAACACAGAGTGCTTTCATCTGAGAAAAAAAAACAACCTATCAACATTGCCAGATCATCCAAGAGGAGATCTCCAACCCTGGCTGACATAATCAAAGCTTTTGCAAAGTGTGTTTTTCTTGCGCAAAATACGTAGGGACTTAAAAACATAATATTTTCAAATACAAGCATCATTTCTCCTTATTAAACAAAAAACTCTTATGAAAATACGTGTTTGTTAGCAGGCAAATTTGTAATGGCTACAGAAGCTACAAAAGGATATTCAGGCTTCCATCGGCAGCTTTGGTATCACCAGAAAAGCCTGAGCGGGATCTTTAAACACACAGACCACAAGTATTTTTTTTTTGTGTTTGCTTAAATCAGAGTAAAAATACACTGACAACAGAGGGAGCAGACTCACTTTTAAAATTTTCCACAAGCTAAACAACAGCTTTGACTAAGTAGAACATACTGAATTTTACCTTATGGAAAGTTTAAAGGTAGTTTTGGAGTTCAGGGGTGATGCAAGGATGGCACAAGCCACCATTTCAAACAAGACTGTTTTGTAAACTTGCTCTGCAAAAATAGGCGACCTGTGTTTGTGGTAAGACGATCTGCTTCAACCTCAAAGTTTAGCTGGAATTGCTCAGGCCAAAATTATAGGGAAGCTAAACTAGAGGTTTTATAAATGAATGAGCTGCAACCTTTGTGGACGAGGGAATATTTTACAGTTAGCAACAAGATCAAGTGTCACCTTTTTTTATTTTAATCTTATTCCAACCCCATGATTTCCCAAAAATAGACTCACTCACCAGGAATGTCATGTTCATCTTGATTCGGCTAATGATATTTATAATTTTACATTGGATGGGATTAATTTTCCTATCCTGTTAACGCAGCATGTGATTATTACATATCTTTGCCACACACATAGACATATATTTTCTGTGTCAGAAAGGAAAGCAACTGGCATTTTAAATTACTGAATGATAGTTGCAGGTGGCTGTTTTTCATGAAGATTAAGGAATTCCTTAATCAATATGATAAATGGTTATAAGACTCTCTTTTACAGTAAATCAGTTCACAAGTGAATTTATTTAACAGTCATGGGCTGTGGGTCTATTGAAGAACATTTTCCGCCCCTCAAAAGCATACGTGTTAATGTAGTGAACACATGTAACATCACGTTAAGGAATAAAGGTATTGAAACTTCCCAAATGATGGTTTTCGGTACTAACACCTTGTACAACTAATGCTACAGATCAGATCTAGCCAGATTTCAATAAGACTCATTTCACATCCACATCTAACATTGAAAGAAGTGCAGTCAGTGCCTGAGCAAAAGGGGATCCAATAACAAGCACTGAAGCAAAGTAAATCATTATCCTGGCATTTTAAGTAAAAGGCTTTACAAAATCAATATACAGCCATGCGCCGTTGACACATCAAATGCAAAAGTGAATTCCAACAAGGGTAATCTGCCAAAAAGAAAAGATTTTATCCTGACATGAGTGAAGGAAATACAGAGATTCAATCAGGGTAAATGTCAAGAAAGCCAAAACAAATAGGAACTCCCATTCTGCACAGCACTGTTTCCCCAGTCATAAAAGCAGTGACTTAAAAATGAGACCCTACTGCTTATGAAACTCTGAAGCTGACTTCAAGCCTCCTGAACGGACCAGCTCACCGCCTTCAACAAAACCGCAATAGACCTCATAACCCCCCAAAGAAAGCAAGAAGAAAAATGCTTGAGTTTGGCCATGTTATCCAGCTGCACTCCCCCACAGCTTGTTTCTGTACAAGATTTGTTTCCTCAGCCACATCAGTAACAACAAAGAACTTGCCTGGACCACTGCTTTTGCCTGGCATGCAGTCTGAGGAATTTAAGTACTACCCTTTCCTATTTTGCATCAAAAAAAGCTTTCCCTTCTCTTACATGTGGAGTTGCACTGGTTTCAAGGGCTGTTTGAGGAGTTTCCCTGACCCCCCACAGGATGGAGACCCCCTGCCTCCCTGGGGATCTGTCCCAGGGCAGCTCCCCGCTCCAGGGGAAGATGTGTCCCACATCCAACCTGAACACCCAGGGCTGCAATGTGGGCCAGGGAGGGCCCCTTGTTGCATTGCCTGTCACTGCTAAGAAAGGTTTGGCTCTGACCTCTCTAACTGAACAGACTCTGCAAACACCCAGGCACCTGAAGAAGGGTAAAATGTGCCAAGCATTTTCTAGATTATTTCTTTTTTTTTCTTTTGAGTTTGAGTGGAATCTTCATAGACCTGTAAAGAAAATAAGATGATTTTCATAGCTCTTCACTTTCACTACAAGACTCAAAAGGCATTCCCAAAGCAGGACATTAGCGCCATTTCTCTACCCTCCCTCTCTCTAGGCCCATGCCCCAGGCACTGTTATTGTACTGTGCTGCACTTTTCAGCCCTGTATAAAGAAAAGTAAATTAATTTACCTTAATAAATAGTAAATCCAACCTACAACTCCCTTTTCCTTTATCCAAGCTAAAAGTGTCACTGACACGAACTGATTTTGAGGGGCAAGCAGACAAAAGTTTTAATTTGTTACCACAGACTTCAATGGGGAAGTTAAGGATTTTCTAGACAAAAGACTAAGACTCAGCTAACTCCAGCTGAATGCCTCTTTCTGTTCATTTTCCTTTTGTGTTGCAACTGCTAGCGGTGCTAAAAGAAAGACCCCAATGACTGATGTGCCGGCTCATTCCCGCTATTGAAATCTGTGCTCTGAAACGCAGGCAGGATCAGCTGAGCTCTGGGCAAAACTGCAAAGCAAATCAACATCTTTCCTCTGCAAAGCTCTGCCATCAGTCTCAGCCTGGGTTTGGGTGGAGCAAAATGTTTCCAAAAGCATACACAGATTATATGGCTTGTTTGCAACCTACGCTGCCTGGAAAATGTGAAAACAGTTAAATACGCAAGAGCTAAAACTAAACAAACTGCAAATGCGGAGAACAGATTTGCAGTCAGTTTGAGTGTGAGATTTATTGACACCTGGCATAGACTGCCCTTGCTACCATAACTGTGATGCACTTCTGACAAGGCTGCAGACTTTGGGGAGGACAGAACAAGCATCTGTCTTCATTTTAGCGCTAAAGGGTCTAGGAGTTAACGCGTGATATTTGCTTCTCCTCTTGTGTGAGGGTATTGGCAAGTACAATAATCTCTCTGGTTTCCTAATGCCTCGCCATCTCTCAAATCTAGATGGGAAGAAAGCAAAGCTTCACAAAATAGGGCAGTGAAGAGCACACAGAGAAGAAAAGTGAACCAGCAGTGAGTTGTTCCCTCCCATGGAAAACAAAAGTGACAAAGTTAACTAGTCCAGATAAGAGAGAAATTTTGAATGGAACTTAAATTGCCTCCAAACTTCTTGGAGGCCCTAAGAAATATCTGTAGAACAGCCTCTTACATCCACTGGCAGATAAAAGTTAATGTGGCTAGGTTTTCCTAATGAGAATGTGGGTGATCAATGCTTTTTTAAAGAAAAGAAAATAGAAAATTTAGAAGGAATTTAATATCAGTATCATAAGGATAATTTACTGCCTTAGGATTGGGAGAAATGTAAGTGGATGACATTCTGTTTACTGAATCTATTAAAAAGGTGGCTTGCTCATGAAGAAAATCTGTCTTAGATGACTGTTGTAATTTTAGAAATCTGCTGACCAGCCGTGACTATACATCTGCTGAATAAATTGGCAAACTGCCCCCATTTCCAGTTCTTTATCCTGAATGATTTAATGAGATGTGGCTTTGAATGCAGTGTGGTAGAATTGGATTTGTTTCACACCAACTCCTGACGCTGAATTTTTCTGAAGCTCTTTCAGAGCTTTTCTGTTCCCTCTTTATGTGGGAATGGATGGCACTGGTCAGGGGAAGTCACGCTATTGGCATTGTTTCTATAACATCCCTGTTGTCTTGGGCAAGAAGCTTGGTTGTAGAAGTGTGCTGCAGGCTTGAACCTCTGGTTGGAAGCAAAGTAAAAGAATGGGGCACAGGACCAAAGCATCCTGTCTTACTGAGCTCAGTATCTGTTATCAGAGGCAGGCAAAACACCTCATTCCTCTCACTGAGCTTGGTAAATTTATCTTGAGATCACCTAGGTCATTTACTCTTACCGGTGGAAAACTGTTCCCAAAGCTGCCCTTTCCAGATTAGAAACCTCCTAACGTCCAGCCCACATTTACTCATGTCCAGTTTGCACCCATTTGCGTGCCCTCTCGTAAGATGTGCACCACCCCAGCAGCACTTCTGTGCAACTTCTGTACTTGGGCAAGTGTGATTGTGGATGGCCAGCGCTGCGATGCAGCTTCCCAGACGCCATCATAGCAATACTCATGGTGGGTAGCATTAATCCTTCCCTATCTCTACTGATGTCTCTTCTGATCTGACAAACTCGTATTTGCCGTTATGTGGCCATGCGGCATGGATGGCTCACAGTTGCCTGGAGATCAGCTGGGCTGTTCAGTCCTCTCTCTTCGTTTTTTTTGAGCTGATGAGTTTGCAGTAGAAATCCCTGTCATTTGCTACAAGAGCACACTTTTTCACCATTAAATTTCAGACCATCTCTGACTGGTTGTCCACTGTACTTGGGTCACTGCCAAGCTTTGAGTTGTTAGCAAACTTTGTTATTATGGCCTTCTTTTGGCCATCCACACTCAAATCCAGTCTGACAGAACCACAAAAAAAAGGTTGCCACTGGATTAATTATTACACTTGCCAATTCCTTCATGATTCTCTAACTAGTCCCTTGCCTTGAGCATGTTACAATCTTTGAGCTTTTTTTCTGCCTTCTATTTGGTGAAAATACAATCCAGAAACTTACCTTTTCCATATATAGAGCACACATCCACATTGGATAGTTTCTCTCCCCCTCTTACTTATGTGGAAAAGAAACTTATTTATTTTTACTCTTGGAAAACCCAATTTGGCTCGATTTTGAGGGTTTCTGAATTTATCTCTGCATTTTTCAAACTCCAAGCTATTCCAGGGCTTGAGTGTGTTTGCTGCATGGGATCACGCTGCTCAAGAACTGGAAGGGCTTGACATGCTCCAGAAAGACAAGCCACATAATTATGGGGTTGCCTTGCTGACGGAGTTGCCCACACAGGGTGAAGCCACACTGCAAGACCAGAAATTCTGCTTGCAAAGAGGTCAAACGACTTGTGATCCCCAAAGGTTTCTGTATTTTCTGGGAGAACAAGCCACATGGCACACAGCCTCATTATGACATAGCCGTGTTGATCAAGCCATTGAAAAAATATCATGCCAGAAGGGAGAAACCTGAGCTGTGATCCCAGGCATGTTATAGCACCCAGGGTTTCCGAGAGCGCTGCGTTCCCCATAGGTGACCGAACAGGACTGATAACCCAAGTGCGTGGTGGCTAACTGAAAAAGCAGAGTGGCGAAAGGCCACAAGAACAGAGATGTAAGCACAGTTATGGAGATGTAGTCATACATGGGGTTAATCGAGGTCAAGGATGGCCTTTCCCATCAGCAAGCAGGCAGTGGCTCCACCCTAATTATAAGCCATTTAAATGAACTAGCCAGATGGAAAAGCAGGCCCAGGGAGCTTGGGAAGAGACTGGCCCCAACTTTAAGGAGGTCACATTGAGCAGCTCTAAAGCAGCCACCCTTCGCAATGGGAGCGAGAGACTGGAAATGTGATCTCCAGACCAAGCAGCCCAGTCACAGACCTCCTACTGACAACTGTTGACAAGTGGCAGTGCTGCAAGACCCATACTGGAATGACATTCAAGTCAGACAGCAACCAAAGTGTTAGGAGATGGTCCCTCTCTCTCCGTTAGGATAGAATGGATGAGATCTGAACTCAACCCTTTCTGCAGAAAGCAAACATTATCAGTGCATGCATCATTCCTTTTCCAGTTCTAACTAACTGGAAACCAAAATGCGCTAACCAAAATGTAGCATCAGCTAAAGAAAACACCATCGCTTTCCATATGAGCGACAAATGTGTTTCTGCTCCCTGCTCACATGCACAGAAGACAAAGGACTCCCCAAAAGAAATGAAAGTGCCTCTGAAGAGCTTACACTTCAAAAGGAAGCAGCGAGAATCTGGCAGTGCCCCCATATTAAAGTGACTTTGCAACTAGGGTACAAAAACATGCATCCAAAGTGAGCCCTACTCTGCTGACATGGCTCTGCACTGGAGAAGAGATATGATACCAGCTGACAGAGGATCAACAGCCCGGGTTTCTGGATGCCACCATCTCTCCCAGCAGCAGCAGAAATTCAGCTTTGCTGAGCACAAACACAAGCAGCTGCATGCAAGCCAGTGAAGTTCACAGGGAAGAGGATCACCCTTCTCATGGGAGAAATAAAAGCAGCTCAACTGTCACTGATGTTATAGAGTGCACAAGAAACTCCCAAAGCTAATGTGCTGGTGCATCACCTCCAAGTGTGAAGGCACAATCCAAAAGCAGGCTGACTTGCTCTAAGCCGACACCCTCCACCTCCTCTGAGTCTCCACCACACCTCTTCATCTTTCTGACCCTCTTTAGGCCAAATCAAACTCACCATCGGCTCATATCTACCCTGTCCCATGCCTCCTGCCCAGGCCAAGAGCCAGAACGGTAACACATCTCATGTGGATCTTCATACCTGGGCTGCTGTCTGTGTGTGTCTGCAGGGTTTGTCCAGTTGAGTAAGATAGAATTGGGTGGTCTGGAGCATGCAATGCCTTTGGTTCTTGTTGGTTTTGCTTTTTGCCTTCAGAAGTTGAAATTCACTTACTTACGGAGAAGAAATAACTAAACACCAAATGAATAGAGGATAGCTTTCTGCTCTGAGCTACCTCTGCTGAAGCTATGCAGACCTTATTCTGAAGGTGACATCCAATGGTGACACCAGGGTGTCTGAATAGCACCACTCCTGTGTTTCTTATTTCCCTGTTACTTTGGGATTGTGACGCTTAAAGGCTGGCAACAACTTCTTTTATTTCTTCTCCTAAAACCATAGCTGGCCATCAGATCATAAAGAATGCCTGGCAGCCAGCAGGAAGAGAGCCTTGTTTGGAGATCTGTCTCTTGAAAGTAAAGAAAGTGAAAGGACAGGTTGCATAAGAAAGAAAGCAGAACACAAAATTAGAGGCCCACACTTTTTCCTCCCTGACCATGTAATTAATATAATTGGTTTTAAAAGTACTATATGGAGACCTGAAACTAGAACTGTTCCTCACACTCTGCACTATTTGAATTATGTGAATGCTCAGACTGGCAACAGGAGCAGTTTCTTCTCTCCTGAAAAGAGCAGCTAATAACATACACTTAGCTGAGCACATATTAAAAGATGTTTTCTCTGCCCTTTGACTGCTAAAGAAATTTATTGCCATTAATGGTAGTTACAGGCCATCAGAGCACTGAGGAATTGGAAGGCATTATAAGAAAAACGGTGCTTTCAGAAGACGTTAGTGCATTAACTTGCGCAGTTGCTTTTCAAATATAGCTTGGTTTGAAAATTGATGCACCTCTAAGGAAAATCCATAGAAGAAGCAGAAATATGGAAATTATTCAGGGCAGTTCTTTGAAACTGATTTGACTGTACTGTAAGAGAACAAAAAAATGCTAGCAAATGGAAATGTGACTTACACATTAACCATCCCCAGCATCACCATACTTGAAGATGGAAAGAAATTAAAAAGATAAAGGAGAACAAAAGAGAGAACGATTTGATACAGTTGCATTTGGAGAAGGAATGTTTGTAAATTTTTTTGGATTCTAATTTAAACATAAAAAAGACACAACAAGAACCAAAAAAGGACATCACAGTACTTGTGGAGAGTGAAAATGGCAAATCGGCTGCTTTGTAAATGCTTTGTTCAGCATTTTGGGCTATGAACTGGAGCTGTTCTCCAGAGAGAAGATAATGCTTTATGTGAGGAAAAGATTTGAAGGAGGAAAAATGGCATTTTCAGCACCCAGAGACCGCACTTGACTAAGTAGCATGAGGCAGGTTGGTACCTAACCAATTTCTAAGTCACTTGGCCTGTTTGTCTCTGACACATCACAGAGCTATCTGAGCAGATGTGTTCACATACCTCGAGGCACTTACGCTGTGTAGGCACAAGGTGTCCGAGTCATCCGTTCTTTATTTCTGAAGATGACAAATGCCCTCCACAGAAGTTTTGAAAAGAGCCCAGCTTCATGTGCAACCATTCGAATAATGCACTTTCAGCAGAAAGCAGCACTCAAATTCCCTGTGTGACCAGAGGCCTCAGAGGCCTCTATGGACTCAGACTCCAGCAAATACTAAACATGTTGTAAAAGCAAGTCTTTCTCTTAATGTTTTCAAAACTGTACTAAAAGGGGAAGTAATTAGAGGTGACTCCTCATAGAATGATATGTTATTGATAAGAATTTTCCTCCCTCTGAATAGAAAAATATTCTGTGAAAGCCATTCAAAATACATAACTGAACATAATGTGATATGATTGGATGTGACAATTTAATGTGATGTGATAGGAGCAAGTAAGGGAGCACAGTGTGGGGTAACTGTCTTCACTTGACAATTCAGGACATAGAATTCCCTTTCTGGAATGGAAACTGTGATCACAAATCGGTTTTTACCTAAGTACCTTTTAAATTCATATTTTTTTAATCTGAAGATTTACAATCTCTAATAAAAAACTCTGAGTTCTCTTTTTCTCCCTCACACACAAAAGCTCATATGCATACTGCTGTAATATACAAAGTCATTTTCCTACTAAAACCAATTACAGATTCGTTACAGTGAATAATTACGTAGAAGATGGAATTTAGATTTTTCTTGGTATTCTATAAAATACCCTCAATAGTTTTCAAAACAACATAAGACAGTATTTTCTGAAAACTGCACTGTAGGGAGTTTCATGCTGATTTTGTTATAAAAGACGTCGTGCTAGAAATGACTTGTGGTTAGATATGCCTAATATAAACTAAAGAAGATCATATGAAATGATGATGGAGCATTTGCATTTTTCCCCTCTGGACCTCTTTTCAAACTGAAATCCAAATTACTTCTCTGCACCAGTCTTTAAATGCTTACTTACAAATTTAGTCCAGCCTTGTAAAATTGGAAAGCTCCCAGGAATAATTTTTGAGGAACCATTTACATCTGAAAGAGCTGTACTAGACAAATGATCAAAACACTTTTGTCTCACTAATTTTGAATTACCAGTTTTATAGTAGACAGTGTCCTTTTTTTTAAAGAATAACTTGTTATTAGCCTCACCTTCTTGCACAAACTTGTATTTTCCGTGTTTAACCTAAGCCCTTTCTAGCACATCACCATGACCAATGAAATGCATATGCAGTCATTAAGAGTTTGTTTATCTGCTTAATGTGCTAGCAATTAAAATGAGGGCAGTGGGTGTTCCACCTCTCTACTGGGGAGATCCTCTTCTGAATCACCATGGGATTGTTCCCCCTTCTTTCAGATCCTTTAGCATAGCTTAAAGACAGCAGTAGGGTCTTGGTGCTACATGCAAATACTGGTGTAAGATCACTTTATGCATTAAAAGACTCCTTAGAATATTTTAAATAGGAAAGAAAAGTCTAGGAATTGGCCATATCCTGTGGAGAACTGGAAACATACTGTTAAGTTTGTATGTGTTTGTTCAAAACTATCCTTTGAGTCCTTGTAGAGAATCTGACTTTGCTCCTCTTTCCTGAAGTTACCATTGTGAATATTTCTGATCTCTAAAGAGGAGACAGAAATTTAACTTAGGTTACGAGCACCAAACCTGTCTGCCTCTCAGCACTGTACTTGTTTGGTACTTACCTACAACTGCCTCAAGATCCCAGCGCAGGAAAAGCAGCATGTTGTGCAAGGCTCAGATGAACAGGCCAAAAACAGAGAGAGAAACAACGAAGTACTTTCTGCTGCAACCAAGATGCAGCTGAAAGAGAAGCCTTGACAGAACATCTGAGTGCATTACCTCTCAAGTGAGATTAATTTGTTCACAGCTGACATACTTGCTACTAGGTATTAAGAGATCAAAAAACCAACCCCTTATTAGCTGCATCCCTATGAAACATACAAAACAAAATGCTGTCAACCATTTTTGCTATATACCCCAAAAGTCTCCATTATGCTTGGTAAGAAGTAACCTTTCACACTACAGAGGGTCGAGCCAAAGCCTTCAACAAGATAATTTACTTTGCATACTGTACTATTTCCTTTCCCACAGCCACCAGGAAACGTGGCAAGTAGCCCTGCACAATATCACTGAGACAGCTAAGTCACACCACCCAGGTTTAACACAGACAGTCCATAACTTTGCCCAGAACCTTTAAAACACTTACGTACTCCTATACTTTTCTTTCCCCTTTCTCTCTCAGCTTTAAAGGCTTTGCCTATCCTGTTTGAGCCTTTGCATATCATTGCATTAACACTTTGTTTTGGTTATCGATGAGGTGGGTGGGATACATCCTTTCCAACAGAATTTTACTGGTTGACTAAATATACCATGAAAATCCATGTATTCAGTGAAAACTCTCAACTGTATGAGCAACAGCCTGACTGTGTAGGCAGGGAGTAAAATACCTGATCTTTCTGTGTGTGAAACATGGGTCTCCCCAGGACATGTGGGCCAAAAGCTAAGTGCTTTTCCTGAGACTTGAGATGTTTTTGTTAACCTCAAGCCTTGCTTCTCCTACAGATACCTCAGTTTCCTTAGCTACAAGCTGATACCTATTTAGTAGCGAGGGTTTTCTTGAAAATGGGTATCATCAGCACTGGGGATGTTTTGCTTACGCTTTTACCCAAATTGTTTTATAACCCGACACGTCACCAGCACGCTCAGGCTTTTCTACAGGATGCCTCTTTTTACTCTTTGCTTTTCTAAGCCTTTCTAAGCTTTTCTGGATAAGTCATCACAATGCCGTCATGCCATGCTGCCAGCAATGCCAGCAGGATATGAGGATTATACCAGTACTGGTGGCTCTCCGGACACCACTCCTGACTGGAAGCATCACTGGCTGCAAACTTCACGCTCCCACTCATTTGATGTTTCCATAGCTGCATATTTCCCCCCGAACCGTCTCCTGCTGGGAAAGCATAAGCCATGTTAAAAAACCCCAACATCCCACACTGCCCTTGACCTGTGGTGCAATCCCTGAAAGCAGCGACCCACAGTTCCCCTCGCAGCAATGCTGCCTGTAATTCTGAGTGGAATTCAACAGCTTTTGGGCTGTTGAAGAGCCAAAAATGCCCTCAAACGCCCCTTCTTAACTTCACTTGCCCAATGCATCAGATGGATGCAGCCCATGTTGGAGGCCAAGCTCTGCCAAAGCCGGTGCAAGGTGGGATGAGGATAGGGGTCTTTAGCATCGTGAAGGGCCATAAATGGGTCAAAAAGACACTTTTTCTCCCACGTGGGTGGAGTCCTGAGGGGAGTTAGCCCAAGCTGAGGGGAGCCGCCCTGACCTGAGGGGAGCTGCCGCCTCCCCCGCCTCACCCGGGGCTGCCCCCTCGCCTGGCGGGTGCCCACCCGAGGCAGGGACAAGGAGGGGACGACGAGAATCGGGGACTTTAATGTCATGAGGAACCAAAAATGGATCAAAAAGGCGGAGTTTTAACACAGGGGTGCAGCCCTGGGAAGTAGCCCGGCTTGAGCCGAGCCGAGCCGAGCCACCGCCCCGGGCGAAGCGGGGAGGAGGCGGAGATCCCGGGGGGAGCCCATGGTTCCCCCCACGGCCCCCGCCTCGCTCGGGGCGGGCCCCTCGCCTGTCTACCCGCCGCCCGAGCTGAGGCGCGGCCCCTGAGGCGAGGGGAAGGCGAGAGGAGGCGGCTCCGCTCCGCCTCTTCCTGCGGCAGCCGCGCAGTTGCTGCCATGGCGCCGCGCCGGGCGGCCGCCGCGCTCCCCTCCGCCCTCCTCCTCCTCCTCCTCCTCCTGCCGGTGCTGTCCGCGGTGGCGAGCGCGGGGTTGAGCAGCTACTTCGGCACCAAGTCCCGCTACGAGGAGGTGAACCCGCACCTGGAGCGCGACTCGCTGTCGCTGGGTCCCGCCGCGGGCGGGTCGCGGCNGGCGAGCTGCACGCCCGCCTCCGCCGCCGCCCCGCCGCCGCCTGCCCCGCCGCCGCCGACCTGGCCGCCTGGCAGATGTGGTACGAGGAGAGCCTCGACGGGCAGCTGGCGCCGCAGGGCCGGCGCGACATGGAGCACCTGGCCCGCCGCTTGGCCGCCCGCTTCCCAGCCCTCTTCGCCGCCCGCCGCCGCCTGGTGCTGGCCAGCAGCTCCAAGCACCGCTGCCTGCAGAGCGGGGCCGCCTTCCGCGACGGGCTCGGGCCTTCCCTCAGCCTCGGCGGCCGCGGTAAGCCCGGACCCCCCCAAACACGCGCACACGCTTCCCTGAGGGAGCCCCGCGCCCTCCCGCTGCCCCCGGGCTGGGGGAAGCCGTGAGGCCAGTCCCCTGCCCCCCGTCCCCGGGCTGGGGGGGGCCCTGCACCCCGCGTCCCCCCGCAGGGACACCGCTGTGGTGGGGTGCTGCCCTCGGGAGGGCGGCTGGGCCCCAGTGCCCTTGGGGGACGGCGATGCTTCCCTCTGGTGCGTCCCTGAGGCTTGCGTTTGCTTTTCAGAGGTGGAGGTTGAAGTTAATGATTCCTTGATGCGATTTTTCGATCACTGTGCCAAGTTTGTTGCCTTGGTGGAAGAGAACGACGCTGCGATGTGCCAGGTGAATGCCTTCAAAGAGGGGCCGGAGATGAGGAAGGTCTTGGAGAAGGTGGCAAGTGCCTTGTGTCTGCCGGTGGAGGAGCTGAATGCAGGTAATGAATGCCTGTTACAGGTGGCCTTGGCTCGAGCCTGGCTGAGAACAACTTCTGAGACACCATATAGTTATGCAGAGTAGGTAATTTAAAATATGCTGTAAATCAGAGACGCTGTGTCAAATGCATAAGGCTGCAAATGCGTATTGGTGTTGCAGTAATGAATGCTTCTCAGTCAGTAGTCAGAAGAAAAAGATGTTTGAAAATATTTTTGTACAGATTAAATCAACTTTATCTTTGTTTAGAGGGATGCAGGTGTGTTATTCTTTTAATTCTGCTCTGCTGAGCAGATGTAGCTTTTGTATAACCTCTTACAATTCAAACGCACAAATAACCTCAGGAGAAGGCAGACAGGTATGTCCATGTTGTAACTTCACTTGCTTCACTTGACCAGAAGAGGAGTGCCAGGCTTTCCCGGTGTGGTCAAGTGGGGGGACACCCCCACCCCAAGTAGGTGTTGCTGTAATTTCCAGCATATCCTAAAGCCTCAGTCCCAAAGTTGCAGCATGCTGCTGTTCAAGCTCCGCCACTGACGTTGGGGGGTCAGTAGTGGTAGTCAGCGACTGCTCTGCTTTGTACAAACATGCCTTCTTTGTATTGCCTGTTCTGTCCTTTGTGGTAATGAGGATGCGCTAGCGGTCAACACCTATAGCACGTACATCAGCAGACGTGCAGCATTTAATGTGAAATGCTCTCGTTTCCCCCTTGCAGCAACGTAACATGAGCAGCTTGCAGTCTGAACTTTGGATTCTGTGCAATAATTCTGTGGTAAAACACTTATTTTTGGTGCTTGGCCTTTGGACTGGCGATTATTTATTGGATTACATTCTTTGCATTGCTAAATTGTAATTACACTTCATTTTAGAGGCAAGTTGAGAGAAAGTTGCTACTTGTCTAGCAGTTGTTTATATTTTGCTTGTTTGTTGGATTTATTCCAGATCTTGTTCAAGTGGCTTTTCTCACCTGCTCATATGAGTTGGCTATAAAAAATGTGACCTCCCCATGGTGTTCACTCTTCAGTGAAGAAGATGCCAAGGTAGGTACTAAATGGGAGAGAGATTTGAGAAGCCTTCAAAATATGCCTTAGTGTTCAGATATAACTCTTCACACAGTCAGAAGTTGTAAGTTGTATGCCCCTTATTCTTCAGTCTAATGAAGTGCTTCTTTGGTCTCCAAAGAGCTCTGGATTAATCAAGCAGCAAGGCTGAGGTGTCCTTCTTCATTCAGACTTAAATACTGGTGCAGTCTTGATTTGTCCTGTTTAAAAGAGTCTTTTCCCGTTGTGCTTAACTCTTACACGTTTTTATTTCTGTAACATCAGAAATGCTCTGGACAGCTTTATTTTGCATCTAATAGTCATATGATAAAATGCCTTGATTCCAGCAGACATCAAATGAGGTCTTCTAGGTCCTCTAAGACTCTTTTTATACAGTTTTGGAGACTCGCATCTCAAGAGTGATGTCATTTATTTGGCACTCCACAACATGCTCAGTAAGGCCCACCTGAGGCTCTTAAGGAAACTTAGCCCACCTGGGAGAGAGGGGAGGCCCCTACATGGGTAGGTGGGTGGCTGAAGGGTAGGCAGTGGAGTTAAGAGTAAATGTGCTCCTCCCAAAGAGGAGGAAGGTCACTATGGACTTCTGCTGAGACCTGTGCTGTTCAATATATAAATAACTTAGCAGCGAGGTGGCAAAGCTTCCTGATTATATGGAGTTACTTGGGGTAGTAAGAACCGGGGTGTCTGAGAGGCTTTGAAGAGGGGCCCTGTGAGGATGGATTACACAGCATCATAGTGGCAGGTGGTGGTCACTATGAAATGATGCATATGGGGATAAGAAGTTGAAACTTTGTATACAAGATGGCCATCTCTCAGATCCCTTGTGCCGCTGAGAAGTGACATTTCGATGGTATAGATACATGAAAATGTCAGCTCAGCTACAGTAAAATTGATGAGAACAAACAAACAAACCCCAACTTTAAAGCTAGGAATTTTAAGAAAAAGGAACGGAGAACAAGGAGCGCATCGTGTGCTCTTTCATAAACCCAAGGCACGGTTCTGTCTTTGAGATGTGCGCACACCTCGAGAATGTAGAAGTAGACAAACTCAGGTAAGGATATGGGATTGCTTCGATCTGAAGAATGATTAAGCTAAGAATCTCTGACCTTCATAAGGTAAAATCATAAATGCTTCAAGTGGCAGATAATGACTGTCTTGTCATTTGCAGTACCTAACAGGTACAAAATGAAGGAGGCAGGTTCACAACAGACTGTTTTGGTTTTGTTGTGTGGTGGTTTGGTTTTTTTGGTTGGTTTGTTTGTTTGTTTGTTTTTAACACAGTGTGTAGCCAAGCAGCAGGGTACTTACTATTAAGGCTAAAACTCCGTACATTCAAAGGGGAGGAGATTGGGTTATTGTGGGAGAGAATCCACTAAAGTCTATTAAATTTGAAGAAAAACAGCTTAGGGCTCAAAGCCCTGGGCTGAAAATCACTGGAGTCTGGGGAAATGTGCCTGCTGTTTTCTCTAGGCCTGATTGAGTGTGATCGGCTGAATTTGAGGGCTCTCTAGTCTGATCTATTGTGTCTGGTTTTATGCTGAAGCGGTTTCAACCAGAGCCTTGATGTTTGGGTGGGGGGAATGGGGGGTGTTGAAGAATTGTTGATTTTATGCAGTGTGTGATAGCATCATTACTCCAAGTTGAAGGTTTTTTTATTTTCCCTCTGTGCCGTAATAAAAACTTGTGAACTCTCTAACTTTAGGTACTGGAATACCTGAATGACCTGAAGCAATACTGGAAGAGAGGATATGGCTATGACATCAATAGTCGCTCCAGCTGCATTTTACTCCAAGATATCTTCCAGCATTTGGACAAAGCAGTGGAAGAGAGCAAAAGGTAAGTAAAAAGGCTTTTGTGCTTTGGCTACAAGCTTTCTGAGGCCCATCCTGAGTTGGATTTAATGTAAATAGAAATTAAGTACTTCCAAACATAACAGTGTTAGGAGGATTTGAGCTAGGAGAATTTTAATGGAGAAAAATACAATTTTTATAGAGCAGTATTACTGTAAAGAGTATATATTTTTTTTTCCACTGATGCTCTTGTGCCCAGCTAATGTATTTCCATCTTTTAACTTACTGGTCCCCACAGGCCTTCAAGGGACAGCCAGCTGCTGTGTCTGATAATGGTGTTCTCTTTCTGCACCATTTGAGAAGAGGCCATTGAGTTAAAACAATAAGCTTTTTGTTTAAAATGTCCTCGTTAAAAATAATTTGTGGTGAAAATGGAAGATTGTGGGTTGAAGGAAGATTGTGGGTTGAAAGCATCTCCACAATAATGTTATCTGGTTACTTAAGAACTTTAGTGTGGAAATCTTTCTTTATGCCTGTGTTTGACTTGAGTCTCTTGCGTTATTAAAGCTTTCTGTTCAGATTAAAGGTGTTGAAATGTAATTATGGGAAAAATAATTATTACAGATCAATCCAAACGCTCAGTGACAGTAGACCAGAACGGCCTGTTGCAGGATCCAAGAGGCCAGAGCTGTAACAGCAAACCAGCTTTGTTGTAACAAACCTGCTTCATTGTAACCTGGGAAGGGCAGACAGTAGGTGATATACTTGGTGCCCTGTAAGAACAGGAGAGGCGCACATCTGTCCTGAAGTCATTGTAAATACCGCGATTCATTGCATGAATCCAAAGTCAGCAGTTCAGCCGGCCAGTCTGAGAATTCTGTCTAGGATATTTGGTTTCCCATCTTTATTCTCTTACAGTAAAGCTGTAGTTTGGGAACAACACTGTAGCTGTAGGAAGATATTAGGCCTTACAAGTAACTGTTAGAAGGCTTGAAGATACTGACAGTAAGTCTTTAAAGGATGGTGGTCTGATAAAGTGGTTTGTCTTCATCTATTACCATGACTTGACAGCAGTCATTTTGTGTCAGCGGAAGAACAACAGCAGTAGTGCTCCATCCGCTGAGTTGCGCAGTCCTCAAAACTGCCTTTGTGGTGTCAGGACATAACAATCCCTATGCTTCCTTAAAAATGAGAGATGAGATGCCTGTGCTGCTCTTGTGTATTGTTTACTCCTGTGAGCTGGTATCGGTCAGCAGTCATGATTCAGTGCCTCTTTGGTGTTGATCTTGTCTTGTGTGAATTGGTATGATGGGGAGAAGTAAAACAGGAATGGAGCTGGGATCTGTTGTGGCATGGAGAAAACAAAGGCTTCAGCTACAGGCTGGGATGTTTGTGTCACAGAATTACCTGCATTTGCTTTCATGTGCTGGTAATCTATTTTTTTTGAGAGCTGCTTTAGGCTTAAATGCAGTGCATTCATACGAGAATTAATGTTCAACCTGTGTGCATGTTCCTCATGAGAAATGAGGAATTATGGATTCATAGTTCGGTGAGGAATCACATGAATTAATACCTTATCTGCTAAGTGTGGAAATGTTTATAAAAGTACACAATATCAAGGACGTGATCGTAAGATTGTATAAATATTGTGCCATTAAATACTTGATAGAAACCAATTTACAAATAATTTTAACTTACAACCAGCAAATTCAGCTTTGGTGTTCATACGTAAACACTAGTTACATGTGATGGATATTCTTGCATTCCTAGCATCTTTGGGACTTTATAGTAAGTATATTAAAGTAGATCTACCTAACACCCAGCAGAATGATATCAATGGCTTTGATATTTCAGAAAGACAAGCATCAGTTGTGGATATTTGAGGCTGGATGTATGTATTTTTTACATGATAACCTGTTGGAAAACATGGGTGTTTTCCCCTTTTAGTTGGCAGACTGAAGTTAGAAGTAGCATTCGCATTTTGGGTTGGAGGAAGGATCCATAAGGTTGATTATAACCATTTGATAGCAGAGAAGACAGCAAGGCAGTTTTTTTCCTTTAAAGGTTTGCTGACTGAGGATCCAAGTTGGACTTAAACAGTGGTAGAAGGACTGTGTGTTAAGTCAGTTGAAGCATAATTGTCAGACAGTCTGGCTTTTTGGCTGTTCTTTAGTGTGGGATGCAGAGAGATACCCTGTGTTCATCACAGGAGCCCTGCGCGATGCAGGAATGTTGAGGTCATGTTTAATATAATACATGACATGGTTTCATCTAAAGTGGAGTTATCACTAGGTAAACAGTGCA